>JAJHUR010087126.1:0-35421 GCA_027495735.1 Lutjanus campechanus | reverse complement strand
AAGTTCTCAAGTACGACCAAATTTAACCATTTCTCCAAATAAAATCTGTAAAACAGAGAGTGAAAATAAGAGATAGTTCTCTTTATGAGCTGATGGTTGAAAGGAAACTACGTTATGTTGTGGTTTTCCCAGAAATAACTTGTCGACTACTATTAAGCAGTTTCCTGTAAAAGTGCAGTCTGTTGGATTACTGTTGTGCAACATGATTGTAGAAGAGTAACACATTATCTACACATTATCTTGTACTTTAGCCGCTTTTAACCCTCACATATCCACATTTTATTCTTTTAAATGCTTCCATGAGACACTAATACAGTTATAAGTTGAATCCTAATTTAAAAAACGATCTATGGTTGAAGTGAGTGGTGTCCTGCCCAGACTGAAGCTCAGGAGCTGCAGGTTGCAGCAGTTTGTCCCACTGTGATAAGTCATGTCCGATTTCCGAGTTTAAAGAGAGTCGTACTGGTGCGTCTCTGTCTAAAATACTCCCACACTTGAGATGATCGAAGCAAAGGCTTTCTACAGCTTGTTCTGGAGGGGAATACATGTTCCGACTGGGCGTAGCTGCTCATAGCGACGACGCATGTTATCCAAATCGATGCATTTTTGTAATCGGTGACGTCAAAGAATCTCCACAACCCTAATTGCAAGATATTTTGTGTTATCAACAAATACTGAATAGAAAAATGTTGCTCTGGAGGAAGGGAAGGCTTAAGTATGTAGGAAGGATGTGCAAGGATTACAAGCAGGACACAGTTTGTTGCAGTTGATTTGCCCCGCCCTTTCTCCACTCTGATTGGACGTCTGGTTGGGTGAAAAGTGACAGTGACGAGTGCAACGTTTTACCCAAAGTTTTCTTCCAACTCTAAACTGTCAGTGCAGAATAGAAGCTCAGCACCTTGTCACGCTGCAGCAGAGTGTAACTTCGCGACACTCCCATTGGAAACAATTTAAAAAAACATGCTGGCCTCAGGAAAAATGCTTTGGTGATCACACCTCCTTCATAATAACTTTATAATCCTTCAAAAGCCTGCATCACTCGCACCTCGTGAGCTTTAATCGTCCCGGCCTAATGACATTTTCTCAAACTAAAAATAACTCATTATGAGCGTCTGTCCGCTGCTGCTTCTAATTGTTGCTCGTGGATGTGTGTGCGCCTCGTGTTGGATCCCTCCCACCGGCGCTCCCCCTCACGTTAACGCCGCTCAGGCCGAGGCCCGAGAGGTCGCCGACAGCTAAAAGGAAGAACCTCATCTCATGTTGCTATGTATAGAGCCAACAAATAGGAAATCACTGCTCAGAACAACAGGTGGCACAGCAACTCTGATACTCTGTGACAATTTGATCTGGGGAACTTCCTCCTGAACTACATGCAAACACACACACACACACACACACACACACACTGTACATGTGCAGCTTGTTAAAATCTAATAAACTTTGGCCGTTATTGACCGATAATCTAATAAATTCCAGCTAAATATTCTCCCACTGTGCAATGATTCAGCAGTGCTCAGACTCCTTTCTAAACAGATTTTAAGCTTTTGAAAAGAAATAGTTTCAGGAATGCACTTATTGGCTTTCTTTCCAAGAGGGAGAGGGGAAGATCAACAGCTGAGCTGAGGTCTTTTAGGGGGTGGGGGGGTTTGTTGTGCTGGAAGGGTTTCTTGGCGATCAACAGCTGGTCATATTTGGTGCTTTTCATGAGGTAAATTCGTCACCTCCACTCCCTTCCTCTCCTTGGCTCACGACACAAGGACGGATGGGACACAATTAAAAATCCTCTGCCCCTTTTTAGCATTAAACGATATTTAAGAACAGTTTCAACCCCAGACAATATTCATTTAGGTCTGTAAACTGTTTAAAATAGCTGATTAGTTGCAGTGTTCTTACTGACACACCAAATACTTGCATTATTATTATCTGCAGAATAATACACCACAGCAGCTGTGATTTCATCATATTGTCTGTGGATCCCTGTGCATGACACTAGAAAGTAAGCATGCTGCTGCAGGTATTTTCTCTGATTAGTGTATTAAATGAGAGCGACCTTTGTGATGCCAAAAAACATAAATATTTGCATCAGAATCATTAAAGTGCTGCAGAAACTTCCGTCAGTCACTGGACTTTGATCTTCTTGCGTGGGTCCTGATGATGCAGGCGGACAAAAGACTTCCTTGTAAGATACAGCGGCGTACCCTCGCTCTGAGCTCCTCCAGGTGCATTTAAGGAACTGGAGGAGTCGACAGAGGAGAGAGGAGACGAGGAGGCAGAATTCAGCGCAATGAAAAGCATCCACTGACTCTGTAAAGATCCCTGAATGTTGTTGTTTGTTGCCATTGTGCCTTTACAGAGCCCAAAACCAAAGTCACAGTTTGACTTTTATACATTTCTGTTCATGCACGTTGAACAAACCATATAAAGTGTGTGAATAAGGTTCTGCAGATGCTGGTTAGTATATTTTTGAACTATGGACAGAGGCAGGTTAACTATCTCCTTCTGCCTCCAGCCTAACTTCTAGTTAATAGTGTTGTAAATGCCAGAGCATGCTGTTATCAATGTGAAATTTGGTGCTGCAGGTGATGGGCTGTGTGAGGTTCAAGGTTTAAAGGTCTTCCAGTGGGCAAAGTTTTTGTGTTAAACTGCAAAAAAGTAAAAGCGTAGCTCACAACAAAGAAGACCGACTCACACGCGAGAGATGTTAGAGACTCTTTGGTCAAAGTGAAACTTTGATGTTGGTGAGAAACACTTCTCAGTCCACAAAAGGTGCGAAATCTTCCCGTCAGTCAGCAGTAACTCTGACCAGACAAAGCTGAGCTCTGACCTTCTTTTGCATCCGTTTCGTGTTTTAAATAAAGTTTGTACGATGCGTTTTCAGATGCTGCAGGTCAGACCGAGGGAGACCCGGAGTCCGAACGAGAAAGAGAGGGTCTGTTCGCCCTCCACCAGCGGCGAGGCGCCATCAAACAGGCCAAAATCCACATTGTTAAGTGTCACGAGTTCAGCGCCACGTTCTTCCCTCAACCGACCTTCTGCTCCGTCTGCAAAGAGTTCGTCTGGTACGCAACAAACCAACACATCACAGACCACCGAATTATCATTTTCTGCATTTTCACATGAGTCATTTCAGCTGTTTGTTTTTTTTAAATCCTCCCCAGGGGTCTCAACAAGCAGGGCTACCAGTGCAGACGTGAGTGTCACATTATTTTCCACTGACGTGATGGAAGCTCTTCCCAATTTTCCCCTCGTGTGTCTAAAATCTGTCACCTTCGTGTCTTTTAGAGTGCAACGCAGCTATTCACAAGAAATGCATAGACAAAGTCATCGCCAAGTGCACCGGTTCAGCCATCAACAGCAAAGAAACAATGGTGAGTGTGTCAGCGTTTTGCAGAAATGCTCCAGTGACGGCGAGTCTTTTCTTCCAAGCAGTCAGAGTTTGCTCATGCAGCGTGTGTGTAAGAGATTTGTAAACTTGTGGTTATAATGCTTAGTAATCGCGCAGCGAGGCATCATTACGCCAGGCATTCTTGTCTCATTTGCAGCTGCTTTTATCTCCGTGCTCTTGTTTCACTTCCTCCTCAGCTGAGTTCACATGCACGAAACAAAAGAGAATATAAAACCTCATGTTGTAGTTCACAGTGCAAAAGAGGACAGACCTGCCACCCACTGTCTGAATACAGGAAGTGTCTCTACGAGCAGGCTTAAAGGGATAGTTTGGATTTTTTAAAAGTCTGGTTGCATGTATTACCTACAGTCGGTGTCAATACATCCCATAGAGTTATTCTAGTTCTGTATTTGTCATTAGTTTAAAGCTTTTATTTTCTGTTTTCAGTTCAGTTTAGTTTCACTTAGTTCCCCAGGGGGGATTTGCTCATTTCAGTTTAGTTTCTTGTCATGGTTTGTGGGTTTTTTGTTTGTCATTTCCTGTTTTATTTTGTAGTTCTTCCTCCTCTCTTGTTTCTGGTTTCACTTCCTGTCTTCCCCCTCCTCCTTTTTTGATTTCACTGATTATTTTCACCTGCTCCTGTTCGCTCTCACCTGTGTCCTCCTTGTTATCCTCCCCCCTCCTTAGTGTTTTTAGTCTTGTGTCATCAGGTTGTGGTTCCATCAGTATTTTCACAATCTGTCAAACAGCAGTAGATGTTTCCTGCAGATTTTTTATTTTATTTTAGTTCGTTTTCTCAGTTCACAATATTGTTTCTGTTAGTGTTCTTCCAAGTCTAGTATTTTATTTTATTTCAGTTAACTAAAAGCTTTCCTTCAGACCTATTTTTAGTTTTTAGTTTAGTTTTGGTCAACTAGAATAACCTCAGAGAGGCAGAGAGGAGCACCAGCATAGAAGCTAAGCAATGCTGTGGACAGGGTCAGAAACAAAACATGTTTTAGCCACTTATTTATAATATTTTCACTGCTTTACTTTGCTGTAACTCAGACGGCCTCTTCAGACTGGAAACAGCCGTTATACAAGCCAAATATCGCTCTCCGAAATAAACCAAACTCCACAGGCAAAATCAGCCTTTTTACTTTGAAGAGCACAGGGGGTTGCTCATCTACCGCTGCCTCGATCTGTTTGTTTGTTTGTGTTTTTGTGTGATTTCTGTGTTGTACAGGGTTCATTTAGATTCACTAAAGTCACACAATAACACAAAATCAAACCGAATGAGACAGCGATAGACCAACAACTCCTGTGTTCTTCAAGGTAAAATTACAGTTTTTTCTTAAGAAGTTTGGTGAGCGATATTTGTCTTATATAACAGTGGTTTCCCTTTGGGAAAAGTCTGTCTGACAGCAAGGTATTCTAAATATACCGTAGACTTAAACTAATCATTTTTTATTCAGTTTTTAGATTTCCTGCATAAATGCCTCTCTAATAATAACAGTATATCCTGAAAGAAAACACTCAACATCTGCTTTGCATCTTTTTAAAGGTAACTTAGCCTACATGGGACAGGTGTGTGTGTCTCTAAATTGGAGAAAATTATACATTTGGGTGGCATGTGGATGATTTATACGTACATTGCTTAGCTTCCTACACCGGTACTCCTGCTGCTTCTCCAAACTGACAGACTGTGGATAAATACCTCACTTAAAATAATCTGAACTATCCCTTTAACCTGCACTGAGCCCTCCACGATGAGCTGTATGATGTGATGTGATTGCGTTTGTGCCGCAGATCCACAAGGAGCGCTTCAAGATCGACATGCCCCACAGGTTCAAAGTCTACAACTACAAAAGTCCCACGTTCTGTGAACACTGCGGGACTCTGCTGTGGGGGCTCGCCAAGCAGGGGCTCAAATGTGAGGGTGAGAGGCAGGACTTTTATGACTTCTGTGCTTTTTTATCCATCTCGTTTTGTTAAGAAACTAGATTTATGTCTTGTAGGGTTTGAGCTACACCTCATTTATTTGTATTAAGGCATTGAACGCAGCGAGCCTAAAAGAAACTTGTAATAATAACAGTATAATGTAATAACTGTGATATAATAATTTAAAATATGGGATCTTGTAAATGCATATTGGCCCAGTGTTTACTGTGGGTGTAAATATACACAGTGTAATATATAATAATGTAAGAAAATCAGAAGAAAACTCTTTATTCTTCATTGTTCTTCATAAAGTATAATGCTGTTTGAGCAAAATCAGTGAATGAAGTTTTGAAGTTTAAAGCGCTTTTGTGCAGCGAGACCCCAGAAACACTCCGGTCTGCTCCAGCGAACGGATTTATTCCCCTTCTCTGCCCCCGCTGCGTCACAAATGAGAATCAGTTTCATGGGACGCAAATTAAAAGACGCCCCCGAGTGCAGGATGAGTCATCAACAGTTTTTAATCATTTTCCAGGTAAAGACGAGCTCTGAAATGCTGTTAAAATACCAGAGAATTTCTACAGAATAATGGGGGGTATAGGTGACATGTGATAAAAACACTTAAACATGAATTCCGATTTCTCGAGACGTTCAAAAACATACCGACACATTTTGGCACAAGCCTTTGTCAGAGTTCATGCCGTGACAATAAAGGTATTTTAATTGTTTAAAAGGAGTGCAGTGAAGTTTTCTTGTGATTTTTGTGTCCACACAGATGCTCATTAGGGCTGCACAGTTAATCGCTATTGCAATAAAATCGCAGTATGGCCAAGTGCAAAGGAAAACAGCATAATAATGAGGTACTGTAGTGCTGCATAGATGACCTGGCCTGGCAGCACCAATGCATATTCAAATCAACATCAAACAAACTCAATTTGAGTCCAGGAAGCACTTCTACCCAAATATTCTTTGGTTTAATAAGGTAAAATGTACGTTTCACAGGCAAACTATGTAATAAAATAAAATAAAACAAATTTTATACAGACTCAAGTGCTAAGATGCAAATGTGCAGGGCGGGTATCACCTGAAACCTTGAATATGCTTCAAAGAACTTTACAATCTGCTTATAGCACAAAAAAACACCCTCTGCCGTTAGAGCCTCAGCTCAGATATGGAAAAACTTTAAGAAAAATAAACTTTAATATGGAACAAATAAAGAAACCACAGAGGAAAATGTGCGAGACAGAGGTCAGTAGATTTAGATCAGGGTTTATGAAACGTTAAGTGTTAGGAACGTTTTCTCACCCTTTAAATGAACATTAAGTCTCTCAGATTCACCAACGGCAACAATAATCGAGTCCACAATGACGTGAGACACGTCCAACAGCTGTCACAACAGCAGATACTTCAACTTTTCCCATCAGGAACATGCAGCTGCTGCAGCAGCTGGAAGACTCGGTGGTCCATGTGAAATGAACCAAATTCCAACAGAAACCAAAACACTGATGCAGTCGCTGTGTACGAGGCGTTCAGAGACAGTCTGATGTATCGTGTTTGGGTGTTTGTGATGTTGTGGGTTTGTATTCTATGTGAAGAAAACATGCAACCACACAAGATAAAAAATCTAACAAAAAAACGTCCTTTTCTCTGTAAACAAATGAAGCAATGCTTTATCTTTCATGCACACAGCTGCAACATCCCCTTTCCAAAGCACTGCTGCATCACAATCTACGTGTGAAAACGTGTAGAGGTGCAATCAGTGACGTGCATTACAGATACAAAACCATAAAGGGCAAAAGGTTAATTCATTGATCATTTTTACGACACAGAGATGTATAATGAGAGGCTAGTGGGAGTTTCATTCATGCTTTTTACAAAAACAAAACTTACTGTATATGCAAGAACGAATTCAGGTAAACTAATAAGTGAAATAAGACAATTTTTGATGTGGTCTGTGTTCTCAAATGACGTATTTTGAATCACGTGACACCATAAACTGTGTTTCCTGTGCAGAATGCAGCATGAACGTCCATCATAAATGCCAGAAGAAAGTAGCCAACCTCTGTGGGGTCAACCAGAAGCTGATGGCTGAAGCTCTGGCCATCATCGAGAGCAAACAGCAGGTCGGACCAACAAATCTTCTGTTGTCACAAAATGTTAAAAATGCGATTGTGCAAAGTGCTCTCAGCTTTAATATGGTGCAGTTTTTCCCTCTTTAACTCTGAGGAGACTGAAGGAGCGTGCAATGTACGGATCCATGCACGAAAAGTAGATTTTTTTCTCCTTTTTCCTGTGTATGCATGTCTTTACTGTGTTTATATTGTGTGTTATGCTGTTGTACTTGCTTTAAATTATTTGAAAGATTAATATAACTGCTTCAAACACGTATCAAATCCCCGAAAATCCCAGTCTGAAGCTGATCCTACCTTTTGTCTTCAGGCCAGAAGCACCAGAGAAACGGACATCATTGGTCGAGAAGGTCCGGTCGGCGTCGGCCAGCCGGGGATGGTCCGAGCTCCGTCTGGGTTAGTAACAAGCACACCAGCCTCAGCTGCTCCTGCAAACAAAGGTACGTAAACCTCTAAAAATCTTCAGTCTCATTAAGCATCTCATATACATGCATTTGTTTGTAATTCTTGCTGTCCTGACCTGCCTCGTCCTGCAGAGGTTCAGGGTGTTTCGTGGGACGTGCCGACAGACGGCTGCAGGACGATCACCGAGGTGCAGGCAGAAGACGAGGAGCCTCTGTACGCCGTTCCCAGAAAAGATCACCAACCCAAATTCATCATCGATGACTTCGTCCTGCATAAGATGCTCGGGAAGGGCAGCTTCGGAAAGGTACAGGAGGAGATCTGATTCAGAGAAGAAAAGCACAGAACAGGATTTACATCAGAACAGAGCAAAAAATAATGCGAATATTAACTGCAAAGACGGTTAAATGGTAGCTTCAGTATGTTTAATATTTTCCTATGTTTTTATGGAAACTATGGTTTTTGAAATGGCAAAAGCGAAACAGAGCTGCAACGAAATCCCTCTGAGCAACTGCTCCGTCAAAGTACGTCCACTAAAAGTGCTTCAGGTTGTTATTCTAAGTGTCTGGTAAGATTATGGAAAAGATTCCAACAGAGATAAACCTTTTTCTCTCTCGTTGGTCTACCACTGCTTCAACCATTTTTTCACCCTTTAAAACACAAAAAGTCACACACAAACAAACAAAAACACCATAAGTTAGGGCAGAGCGATGCAACTTATAAATAATATCTTGATATTTTTAGACTGTTTTCTCTAAAATAACAGCATTAGTGCTGGGCGATGTGGACAAAATCAAATATCACAACATTTTAGAACATGTGGGGGTGACTTTTAGTGCTTTCACAAACTGAAATGTTTGATAAATGTTGGAAAGTCTGGGAAAGGTTGAAAGGTTGAAAAGATACAGCAGGTTATCTCAGTGTTCCTGTTTTTTTAAAGAGTGCTCAGAAATAACAGAGAACACCCTCAGAGAGAAAGACTTTTTCCATCAGTTTGTCATCTTTGATTTTTTTGATCATTCACGTCAGCGTGAAGTTCTCACGCAGCAGATCGCGTGTCTTGTGGTCACACCTGTCTGTGCAGCCAGTTCAGACAGAAAACCACATACATCTTGTTGCTCAGAAGTTGATGGTAAAAGGAAAGTTTTTGCATGAGAAAAGAGGTGTGAAAAGGAACGTATGAAGTGTCCAGCAGCGGTAAGTTTTGTTTGTGCTTTTGTTTCCAGGTGTTTTTAGCTGAGCTGAAAAAGAACGGGCAGTTCTTTGCAGTGAAGGCTCTGAAAAAGGACGTGGTGCTGATGGACGACGACGTGGAGTGCACCATGGTGGAGAGGAGGGTCCTCTCGTTAGCCTGGGAAAACCCGTTCCTCACACACCTTTACTGCACCTTCCAGACTAAGGTAATAACCAACGCGTACGCTCAGAGCTCGTCTGTGTGTGGACGTTCGCTCAGAGCCCTGACCTCTCTGCGTGTTTGTGTCCAGGAGAACCTGTTCTTTGTGATGGAGTATCTGAACGGAGGAGATCTCATGTTCCACATCCAGAACTGCCACAAGTTTGACCTGCACAGAGCCACGTATGTATCCTCATAAAAAAAGACAAATCCAAAGCCGTGTTTCCACCGCAGGAACTTTCCTCAAGGACTATAAACCTTTGGAGGAACTCAATGCGTTTCCACCACAAGGGACCAAGGGACGAGGGTCTAAATTAAATTCCAGGGACATATTTCAGCCCCTATAAAGTCTCTGCTCAGGGGGATAATACTTCTCCAAAAAGATGTTGTATCGTCGCACACAAAAATGACATAAAAACAGAGGTCACAGTCTGAAGGAGTATTTTAGTCCCTTAAAACAGGTTGAAGGAACCTTTTAGTCCCCGGAAAAGTGGTTCCTGGAACTAAAATTTCCAGGTATTTTGGGTGAAAACCCGGCTCAGTATGCTGAATAGGTGAAGACACACAACTGCACTGTTCCTTCTTGCTATAAATCTTTTTCTTCCTCATTTATGTCCGTCTTCAGGTTCTACGCAGCCGAGATCATCTGTGGCCTCCAGTTCCTGCACTCTAAAGGAATCATTTACAGGTAGAGTCAAAATATAGACCAGAAACAGAACTGAAACTGACGATGAACGAGACACAAGAGGCCAGACTGAGAACTTTCTGTGTCGTCTGCAGGGATCTGAAGCTGGACAATGTGCTGCTGGACTCTGAGGGTCACATAAAGATCGCAGACTTCGGCATGTGTAAGGAGAACATGCAGGACGAGTCGCGGACGTCCACCTTCTGTGGGACGCCCGACTACATCGCTCCTGAGGTGACCGCGCATGCACACCACGTTATAAATGAAACACACCTTTATGTTTATGCAAGATTATAGATAACTGTTTAAATCAACACAGAGTAACAGAACAGAGAAATGCATGACTGAGGAACAAGTGAAAAAAAGACTGCCAGGATGATCTAAGTTCCTTGATTTTTGTTTCATCTGTTTTATTTTCTCTGTGTGTGATTATGTGCGTCCTCAGATCCTGCTGGGTCAGAAGTACAACAGCTCGGTGGACTGGTGGTCGTTTGGCGTGCTGCTGTACGAGATGCTGATCGGTCAGTCTCCGTTCCACGGCCGCGACGAAGAGGAGCTGTTCCAGTCCATACGAACGGACAACCCCGTTTACCCCCGCTGGCTCACCAAAGACGCCAAAGACATCCTGGTCAAGGTCAGACGCCGTGTTTGTCTCAGTGGTTGAAATTCAGGGGCATTATGGGTACTGAACTTATTTTGAAGGCAGACTTTTACAACAGTTTTAACTCTTTATAGAATAACTCGACGGCCTGTTTGTGACCTCTGGTGCGTTTGTGTTCCAGCTGTTCGTGAGGGAGCCTGAGGAGCGTCTGGGAGTGAAAGGAAACATCAGGCAGCACAGCTTCTTCAGCAGCACCGACTGGAACGCCCTGGAAGACCGGCAGGTGGCGCCGCCCTTCAGGCCGACTTTAGTAAGTGACAGTCACAGCTGATGCACAGCAGGGTCTCACTGTTTTCATTCAAATTTGAAGGGCCTATTGTTTTTTCCTTGCCCTTTATCCTTCTTAATATTTTTATACTCACCGTGTTCATGATTATGCACCAAAACGCCAAAGCAACTGGCAATAAGCCCGATTCTGATTAATCAACTAAATGAAAAGCCGCTTTGGTCGTGTGCTGCTTTTCTTTGTCTTCTGTGATAAGCAAGGTCACTATTTTCTGACATTTCATAGACCAAAAAAAATTCATTAAGAAAATAATTGGAAAACATTCATTCATTTCTGTCCTACATAATTTGATGACTAAAGTTGTTTTTACTTGACTGGTTTTGACAGTTTTTCTTCTCATCCAATAATGGACATGTTTAGTTCAATTCATCATATTAAAACACGCTTCACAACATGCACACAGCTGCAGACTGGGAGACTGTTAAGGGATAGTTCGGATAATTTGAAGCTGGGTTGTAGGAAGCATTACCTACAGTAGATGGTGGTCTGCAAGATACCTGTGTAGGAAAAATGAACTGCCGAGACCAGGGTCAACAGCAAAACATAGTAAAGTTTAAGTGCACACTATATTTAGAGTATGTTTATTGCTTTACCTTGCCACCAGATGGCCTTTTCTAATGAAGAAACCACCGTTATCTAAGATGAATATCACTCTCTCCAACCCAACCAAACTCCATTGGCAAAATCAGTCATTTTACTTTGAAGAACACAGGAGTTGCTGGTCTACTGCTGCATCATAGTAAAAGTGTTATTAGTATTATTGTTTGTGTTGTTGTGTGACTTCGGTGTCTTAAAAGTCAAAGTTTGGATTCAGTGAAGTCACGCAATAACACAAAAAACTAGCCGATCAAGTCGGCAGTAGAGCAGCAGCTCCTGTGTTCTGTGAGGTAAAATTGCTGTTTTTGTCAAAGGAGTTTGGTTGGTTTGGAGAGAGGGATATTTGGCTTATGTATCGGCAGTTTCTCATTATAAAAGGCCGTCTAACGGCAAGATAAAGCAGTGAAAATACCGTCCCTTTAAATCAGTAGTGTATCATACAGTGTGTCATTGCTTTTATTAAATTATTTTCCCTTCCACCCTCACAGTCGTCGCCCAGTGACTGCAGTAACTTCGACAAAGAGTTCATCAATGAGAAGCCGCGGCTGTCGTGTGCCGACCGGACACTCATCAACAGCGTCGACCAGACGATGTTCAGAAACTTCTCCTTCGTCAACCCGGGGATGGCTCGCATCACGGCGCGCTGACCACCCGACCGGACCAGCAACCTACTACCTACCTACCTACCTACCTACCTACGAACAAGCCGCTCAGTCACAACCAGCACTTAACCTACTGCAACTGAATCAAACTGCAGAGACTTTAGACCGTGAATGTCACAAAACTCAACTGTATCCATAAACATGATGAAAACCACTAAGGGGGGACGTCCTCGGTGTTAAGGCACATACGACGCAACTGTGACTGGACCTGTGTCACGTGACTTTCCTGTCTCCATCCATTTTAAAATTCCAGAAATATCCACAAAAAACTTTTAAAACAGAGGAACAACAAAACCGTATGGACTCCGACAAAGAGGCAAATATATGGAAGAATTCCCACCAATGTGATGACAAAAAATACTGAAGTAAATAATGAGAATTAAGTAAATTAATGACTTAGTATGTCAAATAATAATGTTTGTCTTTATAACTTACAGGATCTTTTTGTCATCACATTGGCAGAAGTTTGCTTCCGTACAAAGAGGATCTTTCTAAGACTCTTTCTAGGTCCGTTATGATGCCACATGTAATTTGTTAAATATGTACAGTCGTGGCATTAATCTTTGTCAGTGTTAATCGTAGCTTTTTGAGAAATATAGGAAATTCCTTCAGTTTCAAAGCAAATAATTAATTATCTATAGAATTCCCCTTGAAGTACGTAACCCCTTAACTTGTCTTTGTGCTCATCAGGGTGTGTTTATCAATAGAAAATGTATTATAATTAACTTATGGTGCCTCATAATACTTTATGAAGTTCACTTCTTCAAGTACAGCAAACTGAGAAATTTGGTTATTGTTTCATGTTCAAAGCTTAATGAGTCTTTTACCTGCACGTTGGGTACAGATGTTTTTTAAAAAAAAAACACATTTTAACAGCTCTTTGTTGTGTAAATAAATGTAATGTAATTCTGTTGATATACTGCACCGATCAGATCTGTTAATGTGTAGCAGAGGTCAATGACAGGGTTTTTGTTTACGTGTGTTTTCTTATCGTACCTCAGGAGTTTTATTGATGCTGTAATTTTTTTGTTTGGATCAGGTACTGTAGATCCCTGCAGACTGTAGATTTTATTGTGAATCATGTACAATAAAATGTGTGTTTTTTTTAAAAAAAAGACTGCTGTCTGTTTTGTTCCTGAGTAATGTGTACCATCACTCACTGTGGAGGTGGAAACAGTTTTCTTGCTAAACTTTAGCCTGCACAATATATTTTCAAAAAGTCAAAGAAATGTGCAAAGAAATTCAGAAAGCATACCTGACAGAGTTGCTTTTGAAAGAAGGAAAAGTGTTGTTTTCTTCTTGAAGAAAAGGGCCAGTGTGTCTTCAGGATGAGCACCAGAAAAACATCTTAACAAAAGAGAAATGCACAAGAAGTTTTCATATTTTAAGGTCTACTTCCAGTGATCAGCACCTCACTACACCCCCTGGTGGACGTTTCTCTGTATTACATAAAGTTGCTTCATCACTTTATGTTGATGCAAAAACTACCATAAAGCATTTCTGCTCAGAGTTTTGTAACTTTGCAAACTGTGGGCTAAAAACAACCAGAGGTAATATCTTGTCACAGTTCTTTAAATACAGGTTTGGACCCAATGGAATCATATTTAATGAACTAAAAACAGCAATACAAAAGGCTTACATGAATGTTAAAGGAGGGAGAGTCCTAAACTGAAGTATGAGGAAGGAAATAGTGAATAAACACTGAGGTAGAAGCTGCAGGGAAAACTGAGCAGACAAGGACAAACTAGCAACTAAAGAAGGAGAGGGGGAGGCTAACGAGACACAGGTGAGGGCGATCAAGAACAGGTGAGAATAATCAGTGATCAAAAAGAGCGGGAAGTAAAAACAACAAAGACACACAAGGAAAGACATACCAAAATAAAACAGGAAGTAACAAACATGACATACCTCAAAATAATGCTTATTTTGAGTGTAATTCATTTGCCAAAAAAAGAGACAAAATGCACAATATACAAAGTTAATATTGTTATCATGACTTCTTTTAGCCATGAAAATCATGACAGCCTTAGTTTGGAGTTTTTAAACTTTCTAAACTTCTACATCCTGACAATTCTTTGTCTCTAAACAGATTCATTATTTGTGTCTCCCGTCTGAGACACCTGCAGGATTCAGGAGCGAAGCTTCTGTGTGATTTCCTGGAGAGTCCAGACGACTGTGAGGTTCAGTGGAGGGTTGGAGTCGGTCCATGCTGGTTTCATCAGTGTAAGACTAAACACAGCTTGTATCAAAGCAAAGTTCCAGATCTCCCGGTCTTTTCTCAGCGTAGCTGTGAGAGGAGACCGGTGACAAACTGCAGGACTGGACAGAAAGACAGTCGCTACGTTTACATGCACACCAATTTTCCACTACTATTCTTTGGGATTTGGACGATAAACTGAGACATTCAACCTGACATTTTATAGATGTTGCGGCCATAGATTAAACACGACAATTAACTTTAATCTTTGTTGTTATTTGATAAATAAACAAATAAATTTGTACAGGGGTAAGCAGAAACTGACTTTGGGTATGAAGATTTCTCACCTGCTTCCCCGACTGGGCAGCCCTAACCTTACTCTTCAAAATCTGTCTGTCCGAGCGTAGCGGGCGGTGACATTTTGTGCAAGAGGTCAGTCAGAAAAGGGAACTTACGGTTCAATGTGTTTGCTTTTGGCTCGTGGAACACCAGGGGAACTCCTGGCTTCTGAAAGACACTTTACAAAAAGGCAACCGGGCCATAAACTAATGGTATTAAAGGGCCTTGGCATGGAAAGGTTTGGGATCCCCTGCAGCTACAGTCTTTGTTTGGCTGAAAAACAAATTAAGCAACTTGGAAAACCAGATTAAAAAAGGTTTTCTTTATGCAGCCAACTGAATATTTGTCACCCAGCTTAAATAGGGTCTTTGATTCATGTGAGTCAACTTGAATCATCGATGCAGGAATCTCAAAATGTAAAAACAATGAAGCACTATGTTGTGCTGCAGCTGCTTTATGACTGGATTTCATTTAAATCCCAGTGAGAAGCAGCAGGTTCAGTGTGGTTGTTTTATACTGAAAACACTAGAAATCAACACAGAGTTCTCCTTTTAAGTGCTGTGCAGGTTTATTTTATGTGAACACAGCTATCGTAAATTCATTTATATCTAGATTTACACAGATTTCACACCCCAAAACTTGGCTGGTGTAAGAGGAGGAGGAGGAACGTTCCCATTCACGCTTACTTCATCATTGGCCGAGACTTTACATTCCTCGTGTTCAACAGTCGGGTTACAGACAGAGAGTGCACGCACAGAATGATTTCACCATCAGACGGAACAGAAAACATGTGAAGTGCTTCAGGACATCAAAAGTTTGAAGATTTGGGGGAAGTAGTTTTGGACGCACACACAATTCTTCATTTACAGCAATTCTTAGGTGCTTTTTTTTAAATACTTGGCATAGAAACAACTGGATGGCTATCATGTAATCTCATAGGAAAAAAAAGGTTTGTCGTGTCGCCACATATATGGTCCGTATGAGTCCAGAGGGAAGCGTTCGTCCGGCCCGGAGTCTCTTCATGTTTCAGTCCAGGGAGGATCCCTTTCTAAAGGTTTATAAACCACGACTGAGGAGACACAGATGTCCAGAACAAATGCAAGTTAGACAGTCCTCAAAACAAAGTTCACATCTTCTTCTTTTTTTTATCATGTATTCATGATGGTCAGGAAGGACCTGCATAGGCCACGATAAAGGGCTGGATACTGTCATAGTCTTGCGTTAGATTTGCCTTCGCTGTACAGTACGAATATGGATGAAACACTGAAAAAAAAACAAAGAAATTATCTTTGCACTTAAAGGGATAGTTCGGGTTGTTTGGAGTGAGGTTGTGTGAGGTATTTATCCATGGTCAGTGCGTTACCGTCAGTAGATGGCGGTCGACACGCCTCCAGTTTGGAGAAGCAGAGCGGAAGTAACCAGCATGGAAGCTAAGCAACAAACTGCTCATCTTACGCTTTAGGAAACACCAACTTTCCACCCATTTTCTGACCATTTAAAACAAACAAATATTAATCGATTAACTGAGAGAATAATCAACAGATTAACTGACTGAAAATAATCGTTATCAGCGTCTTAATTGACTGTTGCATGAAACTAGTTTCACAAAGTTGAGAGTTTTGCAACTGTTGCTGCAGAGGGCCTGCAACCCCAGTTTCACTCAACTAAAACTGTGCTATGGTTTCATCGTTTGAAGCCAGACTAACAGATCGAGCAGCAGAAGAGCAGCAGCTCCTGTGGTCTGTGAGATAAAATTACTGATTTTGCAAATGGAGTCTGGTGGAACAGGAGAGAGAAAGATTTGGCTCATGTCAGAGCAGTTTCCCGTAAGAAAAGCCTGTCGAATAGCAAGGTACAGCACTGAAAATATTCTAAATACAGCGTACAATTAAACTGACATTGATTTTTTTAGGTGTCTAAAATGCATTTTGTTGCTGATCCTGTCCACAGCAGTACTACACCGGCACTCCTGCTGCTTCCCCAAATTTGGGGGCGTGCCGGCCGCCATCTACTGCAGGTAAACCACTGATTAGGGAAGTAATTCATACAACCGCATTTCAAATAATCCAAACTATCCCTTTGTCTGTATTGGCTTGTGATTTTCGGGATGACGCCTTCATCAGGTGAACCACAATCTTCACATTTCAACATCAATTATTAAAGCACACGTCTTAACTTTACATTTCTAGAACTTTCAATCTACTTCACATAAGATATGGGTTGTTTTGTTGGTCTGCAGGAGGCAACATGGTGTAGTTAGAGAATGATTTTTCATGTGGCATCAGTTTTTTTGTTGTTGTTTATCGCCTCCCGGTGGTGCCGACCCCGCTGCTGCGGTTGAGGTTGCGGCTGAGCTGAGGGAAGTGAACCGTGGGCGTTCTGGACGTCGGACCGTACAGGCCGAGGTTTCTGGCCGCCGCGGACTTCCTGGGCTGCTTCACGCTCGGGAACGGGGAGAAGACCTGCTGTTTGGGAGTGGACGGGAACGCCGGGGTGGACGGGGAGGAGGACATGTGAGACCTGGACGAGGAGGAGACGGAGGAGAGCGAGGGAGTGGAGGGGGAGGAGGTTTTGTAGAAGGAGGAGGACGCGGGAGGAGGCAGAGAGGAGAGGCCGTTAGCCGAGGGGGAGGACGGGAGGCAGGACGTGGAGCTGGGTGGTGTAGGAGAGGACGAGCAGGACGGACTCGGGGTGGAGGGTGAGGAGGAAGGGAGGTCGAAGGAGTGGGGAGGCGGAGGTAAAGAGATGGAGGGGAAGTGTCCGTCAGAGGCGGTGCTTCTCTCTGATCCTGAGGAGTCAGACTCTTTGTGTCTGTTTGAGGAGGGCGGAGGAGGGAGAAGAGGGACTTGAGGAGGTGTTTCTGCGTCGTCGTTGTGGGTGGAGGGCGGATTTGATCCGTCCTCTAGCTCCAGGGAGTCCAGCTGCACCACCACCTCTGCGACTTCTGCTTCTTCTGTCTCCTCTTCAACCTCTGGAGCGTCCTCACTTACTGGAGACGGCGCCACAGAAGAGTCAGTCCCCTCTTTCTGCTCCGCATCATCATTTTCCTCCACCTTCTCCTCCTCCTCCTCCTCCTCCTCCTCATCCTCATCCTCCCTTTCCTCTGAATCTCCAAATCCCAGCTGAGCTCGGGCCCTGGCTATGTTCCTCCGATGCACTCTGACGTGAGCGCGCCACGGCGACCCCGGAGATCCGGTGCTGTTGGAGGGCAGCGAGCCGCAGCGCTGCCTGGCCGGGGAGCTCGGACTCTGGGACAGAGAGGCGGGCCGGGACCCCGGCAGCGTGGAGGTGCCCGTGGACGGGAGCCTGGAGGATCCTCCGCGTGGTTTCCGACCCAGAAGGAGGTGGTTGATCACAGAGCTGGGAGGGTTGAGCTGGGAGGCGAGGACTCGGGTGGCGGGACACTTATCTGGAGGGAAGGAGAGAAATAAAGGGACAAACACAAAAATACATTAAAATACTTTAGATTTAGGGACAAGAATGCAAAATTAGCAAAAACTATAAACTCTCTGCGCAAAAGATCAGTTTCATTCTCTGCATTGGAACCATGTTAGAGTGAATCAAATAAAATTAAATTAAAATACAATTCTGTAGATTTGGGATGACTGAATCATGAGTTTAGATAATTTTGTACACTAAATTTTTTATATTTACATCGTATTCTTAAAGCAAATTCTGCAGAAAATAGATTTATTCGATTTGTTTTGAACTGAGGTTACTAAAGTTAATTTGCTTTCAGCCATGTTGTACTAAAAAGCTCCTGTTTAAGGTGTTAATTTGTGTTATTTGCGTGTCGTTTCGAGCTCCAGGCTCAATGTCAGACCTTCTCATATGTGCAGTCGCCGTCTTAAATACCCATAATTCATCACACATCCACCATGAGATAAACATCTCGTAAATATAACAAAATCATTTTTTTTAGGGAAATCCTTTCAAAAATGTCTAAATATTCAAAAAAAATAAATAAAAACAATTGCTAGAATTCTAAAATAAATTAGTATTTTGAGTATTTTATATATGTGCAAGCTGTGAAAATCAGCTAAAAACCACACAGCAACACTGTAGCTGAATATAAACGATGGTTAACTGGACACTTTAATAATTTAAGTACAGTATCTAGATGCAGATTTGATCACATAATTATTTAAAGGATTGATTTCCCCATAAAAGCTGAACAAGGTCTGCAAGGATTATTTATCTCTATCAATGATCTTTTATTATTTTGTTTATAATAAATTAATCCTAAACTAGAAAAATAATGCAACAACTGAATCATCAAAGCTGTGAAGCTGAAAAACAGCAAATAATCCAGGAGAAAAAACGTATTTATGTTACAAAATGAAATGAAAACAGCTTTTCTTTTGATTGTAATTTAATTAATTTGTCATTTCGCTGCAGAAACGACTCGTTTCTGTTTGATGATGCAGATGTTGATGTTTAGAATCAGCTGTTCAGAGCAGCTGTCGCCAAAAGCTTCAAACCTCCATCAAACGCCAGAGGGCATCAGAAGTTTTTTGTTTTTTCCTCTGAAGGATTTTATCCCTCAGGCCTCAGGAACCATTCATTTGTCTTCTATTATATAACATGTGTAGTAATATAGAGTATTTTGTCCTGGTTAACGTAAACACGTCTTTCTAAAAGCTGATTACTGAGTGTGTGATGATTAGTGTGCAAACAGAGCGTGTTTGAGTGTGTGTGTGTGTGTGTGCACAGATGTTTGAATCTGAAAAAGAGAAACTGTAATACTGTTACACAAGCTTCACTCATCGTATGTTAGAGGGGAGGAGCGACAAACAGAAGGAGTTCGGGGTTAATAACAGAGGTCAGTGAGAGGATTTCGCCCAAAAAACCAGAACAAACCTCCTGCAAACACCCAAAGAAACATGAATCATTCATAGAAATCAAGTTTAACTGGAGACAACTGTCACTACTGGAGGCGTCCTCAGTGTTTGGTTCACTGATGCTCAGCAGTGATGATAAAAATCTACTTTTAATTGATGCTTAAATTAAACAAAACATTGATTTATTGTGTGCATCTGATGGACTTGTCTCGTGTAGAGCAGTAACAGGTGTCTCCAGATAAATATGTAGAATACAGCCGGTTTATTGACTTTAAATATGCAGGTTCCACCTGCAAACAGAACAAACCGTCACCAGTTGTCAGTTTTCCCTGAACCAGACGTGTGTAAAATATTAAAGCAGAGTGCAGCACCTGTTTCTAAAATGCTCTCAAGATGCCAGTCAGAGGCTTCAGTCCTCGTCTCATGAGACAAAACTGTCAAAGAGACGATGAAGAGAAACATTTTAAAGCCTTGAATGTCTGTTGTTATGACGTTATCACCCTAAAAAAAGCAATTAAAAACCTTAATTCGAATAATGTCTTTTTACTTTTCTGTGTTTAAATCGATACCATTGGTCACTCTTTCCATGCATCTGTGGGTTTTGCAAATATTTA
The DNA here is from genome assembly GCA_027495735.1 of Lutjanus campechanus. NCBI lineage: Eukaryota > Metazoa > Chordata > Actinopteri > Lutjaniformes > Lutjanidae > Lutjanus > Lutjanus campechanus. The sequence goes on along the minus strand of JAJHUR010087126.1, from coordinate 15,313 downwards.
ACCAATGAAAAGTAACAAAAAGAGCGAACAACTTTGACGACATTCTTGTTTAATTATTTAAAAAACTTAATCAACTTTCTTTTACCGCTTTTAACTTTCTTTTAATGTTTTAATGTCTGAATCTAATCCAACTGTTACTTGACTGTTTTGTAGATTCTTCTCATTACTTAAAAAAGCCTAAAAAGGAACAAAAAAATCAAGTAAAATACATTAAGAGGAATTATGGCCGATACATGATGGTTTAATATAACAGCTATAATTTTGATCTGTTAGTTCATGATGTAAATAAGAGCAGGGCCGAGAGCTGCAACAACTAGTCGGTCAACTGATTGAATATTTTTCAGGCAAAAATCTCAAACATTTCCTGCTTCCAGCATCTTAAATGTGAGGATTTGCTGCTTTTCTCCGTTTATGACAGTAAATGAAGAGTCTTTAGGTTTTAGCTGTTGGTTGGATAAAAGAAGCAACGTGCAGGCGTCACTTTGGGATCTGGGGAATTGCAATGAGCTTTTTTTACAGACTGAATTAATCGATAATAGTTGCAGCCTTGATACTAATAATAATAATGCAGCCTCATCTTCATCTGCAGTTGTGCAGAAATATCTGGTTTAAACAGAATGAACTGCAGCTGCACAGCAGAATCTGAATGTCAACATTATAAACTAAGTTTCAAACTGTTCGGTGCAGCTTTAGTGAACTTACTCGACGTCTGAAACTGTTCTGTTTACTCAGAAAGATGTTCAACTCCGCAGCCGCCTCTGAACTTCTACAAAATGAATCATACATGAACGCACCCTGCAGCATTTTGAGAGCATGATGTGTATTTACGGACGAACAGCTGAAACCTGATTAAGTCAGAGAGTGTTCACAGTGTGAGAAGGAATCAATATTTCGGAGGCAGCAGGAGCTCCCTCGACAGATTTCCAATGTTGTTTTTCTTTCCCCAGAGGGTTTATCAAGAGGTGTTTAAAATAAGCATAAGAGAGTTTGTTTCTCTGCTGCAGATTTGCCTCAGATGCACAATGTTTGCTGTGCATCTATATCAACTGTGTCTGGTGAAAAATGTAATTTATCATAAACCCAGTGCAAGAAAAATCAACTGGAAATCTGCCTTGGGAACTCATGGAAGAACAAACGTAAGATTATAAAAAAGATTTTAGGACCAGAGTGCTCCACCATCCTCCTTAAATCATCCAGTTCCTTTAATTGAGACATGAATAATTTATTAAAGACCCTTAAATCAGCCCCAGAAGACCCAGACGACCCTTTGGTTCGACATCAGTACCGTCGGTGCGCTGCTCAGTACTGTTGGTACTGTTGCTGTGATTGTTGAGACGCTCCTGAGGAACCTTTGCACTCGTGGCCACTTCAGGTCCGGGTCCTGCGAGTCACACATCATCGTCAAACATCCAACTTTCTGCTGTTTCTACCGAGGCAGAGCCTCATCGGTATTTGCTTTGTTTTGGGGTATTTTTCACAAGTTTATTCAAAGAAGAAGGAGCCTTACCTGCTTTATACTGTCAGCAAACAGTTTGTAAGAGTAAAACCAAGTATAAGCGAGTATATTGTTGCTTATTAGCCTGCACATTAGCAGTGTAGTGGCTCTTATTATTGAGGGAAAACTCTCAGTAATTGTAGAACTTGATATATATGATATATGAGCATGGTTATGCAGAATAAGTCATTAATTTGTGCTTTATGAGACTAATTAAAAGCAGATATGCTACCAATATACATGCTAATAATCAAGTAGTTCATGGTGAATATACCTTCAGAATAAATATGTGTTAATGGACAATAAATCACTGAAGCTGCCACCTACCTAGAAGATGGGTCACTACAGCCAAAGCAGTGATTTTAAACCAAAGCAGCACATCATGATTATTGTTTTTCACTGAATTATTATGATTTTAATGTGAACTGCTTCACAGAAATGTAGTTAATCTAATCATGCCTCATGTTTTACGTGGTGAAACATCCTAAAGTGACAGTTTTCTGATGACACTGAAACAGTGTAACTTGTAACTAACAGTTACGATGGGTAAAGTCATGATTATGACACTCCCCCCCCCCACCTGTGCGTATGTAGAGTTGCATAGCCTGTTGCTGCTGCCGCCTCTTGATGCGTGCGTATTGCTTCTTCAGGGCGTAGATGTCGGTGCTCATTCTCTCCATCATCATGCTGTTGATTGCTGCTTGATGCTCCGCCCTGGCACCACTTCCTCCTCCTCCTCCTCCTCCGCCTCCACCTCCTCCCCCTCCCCCTCCTCCTCCTCCTGGCCCTCCAGCGCCCACCGCTCCCGGGCTCAGCTCTGCGATGTTCCCCTGCTCCGCTCGCTGGTCTGGAAGTCAAGAAAAGAAGAAGAAACACAAAATCAGGCCTCACGTCATGTTATTTATCCCACAATATTTAACTTTTCCTACTTTTCCACGACTGTGACTTTGGCTTTCAGACACTACGACTGACAGAAGAGAGATTCAAAGATTAGAGTCGAGGGATTTGGTTCTAAAAAGCAGAAGAAAACGTTCCAACAAAATGCACAAATCAGACAAAATCCTATGTGTCTTTTTTTAAGCTCCTTTTCTTACTGATTTGCTCACCCAGTTCTGCTTTTATCCTGTTCAATCAAAATCAGCTGACCACTGGAGACACAAAGCTAAGAGCCACTACAGTTCATCTAAATATGGTCCCAAGTATCTCTTGAAAACCAGTTTTGCACACACAGCAACGCAGTAAAACATTTAGTCTAAAGTTAAACTTTTTAAAGACTTTGGGTCTGGGTGAAACTTTGGCAGCAAACTGAGTCAGACCTTCCTGTTTTTGTTTTTTTGCTTCTGATGAAATGACTGACGTGCTTTTAGAGAAAAACAGCCTTTGAAGACGAGGGAAAAGTGCAATTTTTCAGACATGTTTGACATTTACTTTGCCGAAAAAAAGGTCAGTGTGTTGAAACTTATTTTTCCATCACCTTTCCAGCAGCTCTTCCTCCTTTTGTGCTGCAATGCAAAATACTCTGCAGAGGCCTGCAGCAGCAGCAGCAGCAGCAGCAGCAGCAGCAGCAGCAGCAGCAGCAGCTGGTGGCGCAGTTTGTTTACTGTAATTATACTGTTGTCTCAGAATGATTTATTGATGCTCGCTTTTTCTTCAGAATGAGCCACGTTTCCCGTCTGGACCGGTTCAGCCGTACCGAGCTCTGCTTGTGAGGTTAAACGAAGCGCTCGTTTCTCTGAAGTCATTTCTAAAATCTCTCTGGAGAGTAACGACTGCCGCTTCAGATCTTAACCGATGTTTTTTTTTTAAATCTAAATCCCTCCGGCTGTTTGCCTTTTTTTCATCCTTTGGTGGAGCTGCTGTTGAAGGAGGAGGAAGTGAGGGATTTGTCTGGAGGAAACAGATCAGAGACGGTTCGTAATTGGGAGTCGAATCGGGGCCAGAACACGAAGATTTAGGGCAGCAGTTTGTCCTGAGCCACTTGGCTGCGGTCTCTGTACGCTCGCCAGTTAAAAATCCTGTGTAGTAAATTCATGTGGCTGCACCGACCTTTCAGATGTTTCTGGTATCTCTGCAGCTCGGGGGCCAGCAGCCCACCCAGGGGGCCCAGACAACCGAGCGCCGTCACCACAGAGTCTTCATCATCCATGTCGGCGTCATCATCGCTCTCCCAGCTGCCCAGACCGCCACTAGAACGAGAAAGTAACATCATCATCATCATCATCGCTGCACACACTTCTCACTCAAGTCTCTGCAACCCTCACTGGGGCAATCAGCTCATCTGGTTCAGTTGGTCCTTCTGACTATGGGTTTTGTAGTCCTTTAATGGATGCCATGATGGGTTGTAGTCCTTGCTGCAGCCATTGGGAGGGGATACATCTCCCCTTTATGACACAACCTTTCATGACATCACACACTACAACAAACTTTCATATTCTGTTGATTCTGGGGAAGCGTTTCCGCCACCGTAACCACAAAATGTGACGTCAAAAATAAAGTTATCTAAAGAAAAATCTCCTCCTGCTTCTTTTTAACTGGCTAATGTGCTACTCAGTGCAACTTTACCTGGAAACATGGCTGTTTTCATATGATTTCATTGAGAATTCGACCTGGTGGCGGTCATTAAGAACTAAGATTTACTATGTTTCTGTAAGAATAACTACATAGAAACAGCCGATCTTCTCTCTGATGGTCTTGTATATTTATGTAGTTCATAAAGAGGCGTTGAGACAGTTTCAAACCAGATGAAAACACCTTGTAGTAGCTTTAAAATCTAATTAAAAAATGATAAGTATTGAACAAACCTTCCATTGGATTTGACTGAGGTAGGGAACGGAGTGATGTTGTAGGTGTATTTCTCTCTCAGCTCAGCCAGTTGAGGGAAAGGAAACACTGCGATGGAGTAAACCTCCTAAAGAAAAAAAAATCTGATTAATAAAACACATATCAATTTCACGACAGAGGTTAAAAAGGTGCGAAGGGTTTTGTTTATCCCGAACCTGCATGAGTTCGGTCGGATCGATGAGGTTGTGCTCCAGCATCTCCTGAGTGAGACAACCCATCGTGCTGTAAAACTCGTCCGCTGTCTGACAGTACTCGATCCTCCTGGACGAGACGGAGACGGAGACGGGAGGGGAGGAGGAAAATCAGGAAGCAAAAAATCAAGACATGTAATTATAGTTGAAGTTTTATCATTTCTTTTATTGTTTCAGTGAAGATTTTTAGTGTCTCTTGGTCCCGATTTTGTATCGGGGGCTTTTTCATCCTTACTAGAATAAAACTGAATGGCAAATATTTAATAATTAATATATTTTTTAAATGTTTGAGCATGAAAATTACTGCCACAAAAACTGGAAAATCACCAAGTCAAAACCTTATTTAGCAACAACAAAAGCAGACTAAAGAGATATATTTTAGGTTTAAAGTGTCTGTTATGTGTTTATAATGTTTATAATATAAGTTATTACTCCCCTTTTAATAATAAATATAATACGTTCCTGTCTTGTACGTTTTTAGCTCATCTTATCTATGTGATACCTTGTTATTTTATGTTTTTTTTGGTCACATATGATGTAATTTTGCTTTTATTTTGAAGAGTCTGAGTTTACAGCTATCATATGAAATGTGCTTAATAAATAAAGCTAAGTTGGCTCGACTTGTTTCTGTGTGTAAAGGACCACTCACTCTCCCAGCCTCTCCCAGATGGCGAGGGCGGCCCGGAACAGCACCTCTGAGCCCTCGAAGAAGACCGAGTCCCAGATCTTGAGCACGGTGGGCGCCGGCAGGCAGGTGGCGAACATGGTGAGGAACCACTGCATAGTGAACACGTTGGTCAGCGGAGGCTCGTAGCTGCCTGAGAGACGAAACAGACACGAGTTACTTCTGATATTTAAGACATTTTATTCACATTCTGCTTTTTTCTTTTGCTTTAAAAAAAACATCCAGATGGTGCGATTTTCTTAAACTTATTCTCACATTAACACCGGCATCATTTAACACCTGGCGGCTTTGCATGAATATTTATACCAGGTAGCATCTTTGTGAAACAAACACACAGATTTGTACCTCCAGCTTCTCTGTTAGCAGCTTTCTGAAGGTGGTGGAGGTGCTGGGACAGCCGGGGCAGCTTCAGACGCAGCAGGTCTCTGAACACCGCCATGTCCACTGACACAAAGAGACAACGTTTGTTAGAGTTTCAATGCTTCAAAAATATGATGGTACGAAATCTGTAGGCACTTTAAGAAAGACTGGGATATGAAATTCACTATAAAATGTTATGATTGTGTATTTTGGTGCAAGAAAAGATCATGCGATTAATAAAAAAGGCTGGTATTTGTGCATAATGACGTTATTGTTATAAGCGATTACAGAGGAGGCTCATGCAGTGGACGGGCAGAGTCAAGGAAATCTTTGAAATGGACAGGATGACTTTCTCTCTGAGGAATTTTAACATATCGCCCAACTCTGATCTCTATTGTCTCTGGAATGAATCAGCCTGTATTTGTGTTCTTGTGTTTACCCGACAAAGCTCGCAGGTTGTTGGCAAAATAACTCTCAGGCAGCACTTTGTCAATCAGGTAGATCATCACCTGAAGAGAAGAAGAAGAGTAAAGTTTAATAATTATTCAAAGAAAACGAAGAGAGCAGCGTTTTTCACGCGGCATAAATCAAATTTTGAGCATAATTTTCTGTCAGTCTTTGCAGGTTGATGATGTCAAAGTGTGTGTTCACCTTCAGTGCGTCGCTCTCGTTGCCTTCAGTAACCTCCAGTATGAGCGCAGCCAGGACGTTGAATCCTTGGCAGTAGCCCACAGTTTTATTCCAGCGGGCGTAGGCGAGCAGCACCCTCTTCAGCACCACCCTGTCCTGCTCCCCCTCCTGGCCGCAGTAAGAACTGCAGCCCGTCCTGTGCAGGTCCTGCACGTGAGAAAGGTGGGGGTACAGTAAAGGATTATTTCATTATAAACCGGCGCATTAACTGGATAAATGATCTTTTCATGCGTTTAGGACAGAAACAGCGACAAGAAGACAAACAGAGAGAGAAGTCGATGATCGGACTTTGACCTGTTGATGGAAACAGCCACCGTTTACTGTGTTGAATCTCTGAGTCATCATGTGTTTCCATGATGCAGTAATCCTGCCGTCTGACACACGGTCATGAACAAACATCCTCTTCTGCACACGGCTTTAACTTTCAGCAGTCACGCCGTCTTGTTTTTAGCAGGATTTTACTCACATACACTCAGTGAGATCAATGATGGCTATTGAATCTGAAACGTCATCATTACTGTGCACTTCCTGGAGATCACTTGTCAATAAAACAGCTCAACAGGTTCAGGCTGTCATGTGGAAACAACTTGTGTGTCTTTATTTGAAAAGAAATCTGCTTATTCTTGGAGCTCAATGGCAAACAGCAAGTCTGTGTCAGTACAGTTAGACCAAGAATTTACAACCTGGATTCCCCCCAAAATTTGGATGCTGTGTGAAAACAGAATATGAACAGAATATGCTGATACTTTTGTACATTTACTCAACTGTAAATAGTACAAAGACAATAGATTTAATGTTTTTCCTCATCAACTTATTTTTTTGTTGTTGCAAATATTCACTCATTCTGAATTTGATGCATGCAACATATTTGAAAAAAGTTCATTTATTTACATTTTACAGTGTCCCACTTTTTAGGGGTTGCAGGATCACATAAGATAATTGGAATTAAGATGCCCCATGTTGTCTGGACAAAATAATCTTAAAGCTACTAGGAGTTTTTATCTGGTTATGAAACAGACTCAATTTAATATATGGTTCTTAATGTCTGTCACAGAGTCTTTCCCAGCCAAAGTTAGATTTTTGTTTTCATTAAAGTAAGCTGTAAAAATATTGGGTGAGAACAGGCTGCACTACTAGAGATGCACTGAAGTAATAGTATGTCTTCGTGACCCTGAACCGTCTCTACGTTAAACTTCAAAAGGCGTCCATGTTGTTTCTGTCTCTGCTCGTCTTAATCTGCCCGCTGTGGACAAAATGCTGAGGCTTCACCGCTGGGCACTGAGCTGCTTACTCAGGACAAACACAAACCCTCTGCATGCACACACTGCATGCACATCCATCTCATCCCCAACATAACAATACGTGATGTGATTACCTTGACGATTTGGATGCCGAGGGAGTCGTCGTCTGGGTTGCTGCGCTCGTTAAAGGCAAAACGAAGCGTCTTGTCCCAGTCGATGGAGATGCTGTGGAGGTACTGGTCCGCCAGCGTTAACCAAACCTGCAGAAACACAACAGTCCCTCCTGAGTCAAATCACCAAATATTTAAGATTTTTACCATCTCTGGTTTCTTGTATAAGAGGCCATTTGTTCACAGCACAGATTTAATTTGTTTTGTAAGACGAGGAAAGGGACATTATTGTTCGTCTCCTCTGACGAGATGAAAGCAATCACTTCCGTTTCTCTGCTCGCTCTTCCCCAGAGATGAAGTTAAGATGTGAGATAAATGGAGCATCGTAGACAAAGTGCTTCTGCATATTGTTCCTCAGCACTGTGCTGCCTCGCAGGTTGATCATAATAATAAAAACAGACTTTTCTTTCTTCTAACAGCACAACTGGGTCATCACTTTATTTTACTAAACACCCTCTGGGTTCAAACGCTAACAAAGAAGTTTGCGTAAGGTCTTATTTATCAAAAGATGTTTCTGGTCCAAACAGAAGAATCACTCAGGGGTCGTGGCTCAGAGTTTGTGCAGATGTCTACTGAGCATGCAACAATTATAAAGCAGTATGTACATTTACTTTTTATCATGTACAGTGTTACTTTCATATGCATTGCATCTAAGGCTTTGATGGGGCCACTAAATCCACCATCACTGCAAATCACAGCGCTGCAGCCGTCGTGATAAACGCTGATGACGCCACACGTTTCTGTTTAGTTTAAGTTACGTACCCTCTTCCTCCATTCTTTCGGGATCCCAGTCGGGAGCCGAGCGACTGCTTTCAGAGCGTCGTACCACTGCAGGGAAGAAAACACACGCTGTTTAATTCACCCGTTTAATTAACCAGCACACACAGCCATACAATATTCATACGTACTGTGTTAATATTGTATTATTTGATATTGTGAAGAGAAAAACAGTGATTCTGTGCTTAACAAGTCAAGATTATCATTTTCAAACACTAGTTTGTTAGTTTAGTTTTGATGCACTTGAGGGGAATTATCGATTAATTTTATTCTCCATCACTGTGTGCCACCTTCACAACATCCACAACCAATTTCAACCTCAATGGACGGGACCGTAATGTAGAAAAGACAGTTTCTTCTTGTATCCCTGCGCACATCATGCAGGACAGACGTAACAAAACAAAAACAATATAAAAGACGTAATAAGATGAAAGAGAAAAGGTGATGTTCAGATAGCTTTGCACAGAAACAGCTGCAACTTCATATTAAATACTTTGGGTAAATTTCAGAGCCTGTGCTTTTTCACTTTTACTCGAGTCCTTTTTACGCAAGTATCTGTACTTCTACTTGAGTAAAGAACGTGTGAAGTTTTGCCACCTCTGCACACACATTAGATCAGAAGCTCAACACATGAACAACATATTGTGGGTTGATCCAGTGGGGTTTGTCGCACATTTTCAGAGTGTTTACCTGCTGGAATCCATTCTTTCCCAGCGATGGTTCAATGGTAAACTTCAGCCTTGTGTCGACTCCTACAAACAAACAAACAAACAAACAAACAGAGACACCTCGTCAGAATCATCTCGAATCAGATCATCTGTGTGACTATGATTGTACTGTTGAACATCCGTTACTGTACAGAAGACGTCAGACTGAAATTTGGGAAAATATGCATAAAATGATGGATAAAACGTGTGGTTTGTGCATAAGATGGCATGGAGCAGCTTTAGCTGGACATATATGCACGCAAACAATGAAATGATCATTATAAGGCAAATCAAAGCCCTTCAGAAAAACATTAATTTCTATTTTTTTAATTCAACTTAAGTCGAATCATTTCCAACAAACACCTAGTAAACATCTGTTTACAGATGGTTAACAGAACCGTGACAGTCTGCAGACTTTTCCACAAATATTGCAAATACAAAAAGGTCAGTAAAATAACAGCTGCATGACAACAATAAGAAGTTTTCTACCTAACACTAATGTACGCTCATTAAGTAAGAAGAGGGGACAAAATATTAGAAAGACTCCACAGCATTACAAAACTTGCAGGCTCCAAAATGACCATCAGGTGTGTAAAGTGAACTAGTTAGCGAGTTAAGGAGGAATTTGTACGTAAGCAAACCTTATTTCTAGAACACCTTCCAAACCAAAGTGAAGCACATAAAAATAAAATACCAAGCATGGATGACACTCTACACAGGTAAGTTTTTTTTAGTTTTTGAAAATGTGTCACTGTCTCGCTGATTTTCAACTGAGCAGGAGTTTGTTTCACATCATCCAACCATGAAGGCGTCCAAAAGTAAACAACAACATCTTAATTTTAGTACCTTTAAATCAGAGGACAGCTGAAGATATGACAGGAAAGGGGGGGTAGAGAGTCGGGGAATGACATGCAGCTAAAGGCCACAGGTGGGAATCGAACCCATGGCTGCTGCAGAGGACTCACAGCTTGAGTACACGGGCGAACACTCTACCAACTGAAGGGAAGGTATATTCTTCTAAATAGGTTCTATTATTATTATTATTATTAAGTATAAAGTATTCATCTCAAAAACTACTCACACTATTAGTTACTTTTAACCGCTGATGTCACGTCACCTCTCCAAACTAGGGCTGCAGATTTTGTTTGTTTTCTTGAACCACAAGCTGAAAAGGCTACACATTCGATCAATCAATAATAATTTATAAGATACAAAAAATGTCTTTTTTTGGAGAAGTTTCGTTATTTAACAAATGGCTGCTTCAGACAAAACAATGTCAAACAAGGTGCAAATTGCTGTCCATTAAATATCCATGAATACGGTTTTAATTGGTTCAATTCTTGACTGCGGTTAATCGATTAATGATTAATCATTAACATCCTCACCGTGAACATGTGCTGCTGCAGCATTTTGTTCGTTTTTCGTTTGTATGTCTTTGTTTTCATTGGCCTGTTTATGATCAGATCACCTGATTGGCTGAAAATCAACTCATAAACAAGTACAAGTAGCGCCCAAAACTACTTAATTACAGTAATTTGAGTATTTGTAAATAGTTACTTCCACCCCTGGTGATATCTGTAACATCCCTTTTTTCTTTTTCTTTCTTCCTGACACGAATAAATGCACAAAATATGCACAGCTATGATATGTAACTGCACTTAAAAACGGGGAATAAACAGAAGTTAAATCGTGGATTTTTTGAATGGAGTTTGGTGTGGAGCTCCGAGACACATCACGGAAGAGTCGCTGTCCACTTCCGCGTGGTGCTGAATCCGAGATTCAATCTCCTCTCCTCCGGAAATCATTTAAAACCTCTTTGCACGCACGCACGAACATCTTTAGAGAATATTTAGCGCAGTGGGCTAAACCTAAAGCCCCCCGAGGAGCAAACGGAAATGAAACTTTGATCTGAAGTTAAAGAGGAGGAAGCTCCTGACGCGTTTTCGGCTGCGGGCCAAACAGCTCCGACTGCAGCCACCATTTCTCCCCCCCGCTACTTTTCTCCCTCCTGAGGATTCATCCGTCTCTAAAACTGCAGCCGATCGCACAACAAGAATGAATCAAATCATTTCAAGTAGAATAAAAGACAAAATGAGGTTTTTAACCTGCTTGGTCCGCCTCTGTGGTTTTGTCCTGCGCCATGCTGGATGAACCGCGGTTTGCTGTCGGAGCTTTGGGAGAGGATTAACGCGGAAAACCCTCCTACTTCCCCTGTCACAGATTAGACCCACAGCAGCGACACAAAGCGTGGATTTAACTAAGGTTGGAGACATCAGACAGGTCCTGACAGACGCTACACTCTCATCTTAATAAATGTTAATTTAATCTGTCCAGAGGTGGAATTAAAAGAAATCAACCCAGCTGGAGGATTGGACTGAATCTTGATTATCTCAGAGGAGAAGTTTGGTTTGTAACACAACAAATACACAATGTGGAGAAAATGCAGATGTGGAGAGACTATACTGGGGGAGAAAGGAGGGAGGAAGGGACCAGTGACACCAGAAGTACTGCAAAGAGCAATTATTTTCTTCATCAATGAATCTGTTGATCATTTTCTTGATGAATCGATAGGTTGTTTGATCTCTAAAATGTCAGAAAATGTTAATCAAAGTGTTTACCAAGGTCCTTAAACGTCTTGTTTTGTCGGCAACTCAAAGATGTTCAGTTTACTGTCATAAAAGAATAAAGGAAACAGAAAATATTCACATTTAAGAAGCTGAAATAAAAGAATTTTGATTTTTTTTTTATTAAAAAATTATAATATATTAATAATATCCTTATACATCTTGTCAAAGATTATAGTTTACTGTCACAGAGGAATAAAGACACCAGAAAATATTCACATTTAAGAAGCTGAAATCACAGATTTTATATTAAAAAATGACTAAAAATGATTAATTCTCTTAAAAACTAGGTCCAATTTTTCAAGTCTTTCATGTAACAATTATTTTCGTTATCAATCAATGTGTTGATCATTTGCTTCCGAAGAAATTTGAACATTCTTTATTAAGAAAATGACTCAAAACACAAGTAGTCGATTATCAAAATAGTTGGCAATTAATTCAATAATCGATTCGTTTTTTGCGTCAGTCTGATCAATATGAAGTCTGATATATTATAAATCCTATAACTTCATCCATTTGACTGCAAAAGACCTCAACTATTTCTATAAATCACTTGTTAAAAGTTTGCACATTCCAGCAGAACTGCACAGAGAAATCCGGATGTGTCTGCAAGATAAATATCTGGTGCATCAGGAGCAGGCGTCCATCCACAGATAAAAAGGAGAAGAAGAAGTGGAGAAAACTGATATCTGCTCAGTTATTTGGTCAGTGTGATACATTAACCAGCTCTGTATGCTCTCATGATTTGATTTTGAACTTCCCGGAGCTCAGAGTTGTTGCTCAGCGATGTTTATCACCTCCTCTGTTGAAAATGAGCTCATCCGACACCTTAAGGGTCCTTCTGGGAAAATCGAATCACTGCTTTGAAAAAGCCGAGAGGATACATTCATAAAAACAAAGACAACTTCACCAGACAACAAAAGCAGGTAGTGTGGGTATAATGTATGATATATGATCATTTAAACATGTTATGTTGGTAAAAATCCAGGTTACACAAGATTTACTGTTATTTCTCACCGCTCTGTGACAGATGTCTGCAGACAGAGGGCAAATTTTCTCACGCCGTCTGGCTCTGCCCTTCACCGCCTGGATTTTAGCCCAAAGTATTTCATTGGTACAGAAGTCAACAGTCTATAAAAGAACCGTCCAAATGGAAGCTGGACTCTCACTCACACTTACAGCCATCAAACGTTTCCCTGATGGGGATTATTGTTACCAAAAGACTCATCTTTAAAGGGAAATGGAAATCACCTTCTGGCTGGCTGACATCATTTCAGTTATAAACATGGAGAGACTCAAAACTTTCAGCTATCTGTGACCCATTTCTTTCTTACCGAGACGAGACAGCAGGAGGACGAGCTACTGACTTCTCATGGTCCTTGTTTGAGATCTAATGCACTAATATATCAGCCAGAATTCTGATAATCTAATACAAAAATTTAAACAATCTTAAGTGCTTCAATATGACAATTAGTTGCCAATTTTAGGACCATAAAGTTGAAGCATCAGAGACATGATGTGAATCAGAGTTTAAGCAGTAAATAAAAGGAAAATGAGAGACGATGCAATGATTGCAACGCAGTTTCAGTCATTTTTTCACTAAAAATGTCAAACATTTGCTGGTTTCAACTTCTTAAATGTGAGGATTCTTTGTAAAAACGAGGAGTCTTTGGGTTTTTGAGTGTTAGTTGGACAAAAGAAGCAATTTGAAGACGTCACTCTAGGCTCTGATGAGCATTTGTCAATGAAATTTCATAGACTAAAAACAATTAATCATGAAAATAATCAGCAGATTAATCAATAAGAAAGTAATCTTCAGTTGCAGCTCTAAATTAGAATATGAAGGAAACTGCTTGCATTGGATCAGTACCTAAAACTACGGGTTTATGTGTAATTTAGGGCTGCAACTAACATTTATTTTCATTGTCCATTATTTTCTTCATGAATCGATTAGTTGTTTGGTCTAAAAAATGTCAGAAAACGTTGAAAAATGTTGATCACTGTTTCCCATAATCATTTCAGTCCTTTTTCAAGCAAAAATGTTAAATACTTTCTGATTCCAGCTTCTTAAATGTGAGGATCAGCTGTTTCTCTTTGTCATTCATGACAGTAAATGAAGAGTTTGGGGGATTTGGACTGTTGGTTCGGACAAAAGAAGCAATTTGAAGACGTCACTATTTGACAACAGCGCCTGAAGCCCATGGATTTACATGGAATTTGCCACACTGACCAGAATAACAGCATTTCTTGGCGTTCATCCCAGTAGGATCCGACTTTGTTTTAGGGCTGAAAGATTTTTAATAAATATCTAATTGAAATTATCTAGACTGATGATTTGTGATATATTATTTCAGGGATTCGTACCAAACGAAAATGTTTTCTGAAGTCAGAAGTGAATGATGTGTTGGTCAGGACACCTCTGCAGCACCACAGTATTTAATTTAAAATGTTATTTTGACACATATTTTGCCTTTAACAAATATTGTATATCCCACGATTTGAATACTGCAGTAGACTACATTGTTATTTAAATAAAATTTCAATGAACTGTTCAGCCCTACAGTGAATAAGAGCCTGTTTAAGCAGCAATAAAAAGGAAAATGAGCGCAGAGCTGCAACGATTAGTCAATTTTGATGTTTGATAAATCATTTTTGGTCCTTTTTCAAGCTAAAATGTCAAACATTTGCTGGTTCCATCTTCTTAAATGTGAGGATTTGCTGCTTTTCTTTGTCATTTCTGACAGTAGATGAGGAGTTTTAGGGGTCTTGGACTGTTGGTTGGACAAAAGAAGCAATCTGAAGACGTCATTTTGGGGCTCGGGAACTGCGATGAGCATTTTTCATCGACATTTTATAGACAAAAAAACCCAAAACAATTAATCGTGAAAATAATGAGCAGATTAAGCAATGATTAAAGTAATCATTACCTGCAGCATGAAATTAAAGAATAAATCAAACTATCTGTATGACAACAGTCCTAAAAAAGATGGATTTGCATGTTATTTCCCACAAAATCATTTCTTGGCATTTATTCTGCAGGATCCTATTTTATTTCCAAATATTGTTTAAACCCAAATGATGAACAATGCGATGCAAAGTGTCTCAGACTTATTAACGCGTGTCTGACCGGGACATGCGACGTGCTGACCTGGCTCTAAGGTGCAGAGCAGCCGGGGTGCGCTCCTGGAGATCCCGTTGCGTTTCTTCAGGACGTTGCTGATGATGTTACCGACCCCTCCCGAGCCCTGCTGCCGCTGCTTCACGCCCGCCCTCGGCCTCCTGCCGGCGGCGGGGAGCCGCTCCTGCCTCATCGGGGAAAAATCAGACCGTTCAATCACCTCATCGCTTTGATAATAATCCTCCTTTGTGTCTTCCTTCTGACATCCAGGGACGCGGCTGCTCCTTCTAAACGGCTCTCCTCCGGGATGTTAATAATCAATCGATTACACTGATCGCCGTGTTTCTGATCTCCTCCGCTGATGGCTTGTGTTTACGTCCGAGGAAACGACAGATCTCCCTCTCATCATTCACT
>JAJHUR010087125.1:0-12303 GCA_027495735.1 Lutjanus campechanus | reverse complement strand
AAGAGACAGGTGTGTGTGTGTGTGTGAGGTGCGTGCGTGCGTGTGTGTGTGCGTGTGTGTTTCCTGTGGGCTGTTCGGAGGTGATGGAGCAGACAAAAAAGCAGACATCCGAGGAAACCTTCTGGGGTTTTTCTGTTGCTGTGTGTGTATTAAAGCTGCTGAGTTGATATTTTGCCTGCATGCTCACGTTTGACTGTTTTCACACCAACAACATTAAAAACAGGTTTTCTGTATGTTTTCCCCTCAGTGCTGAATTCTCATTACTGTAATACACCGAGGACATTAAAACTCACCACTGAAGCCCATTAAATGTTCAGAGAGAACAACAATAACAAGCCCAGTGTGTTACTTTATTTACTTAAAGGTGCTTTACACCACATTTACCCTAAAGACAATAATTTGTAATAATCGATTATGATACACCTGAATCTGCCTTGATATTTATCTTTGAGGTGTTATTGTGCAGAAATTTGCATATTTAAATGAAAAATAAAATATAAATACACAACACTTAATTAAAGAATAAATGCACTATAAAAAATGAATTGTTTTCACTTAAAGTTAGTGTCCAGGCTGCCTTAAAATTTCAAGTTAACTGAATTTGAAAAGACAAGTTGTGGTGATTGAGCTCAGTATTTTATGAGATGCTACACGGTGTCATTTAAGAAACACTGGTCTGATAGTGACGCAGCTGTATTTGAGAAAACACTGACAAACTTAAACAAACAAATTTGTTTTTCTCTGTTTTCTCAGTTTGATGAACCAGTGTTTGATTTCACACAAAGAACTCACAGCTGCTCCTGTTGGAACAACTTTGTTCCAACATCGGCACAAAAACAATACGAGAAACTGCATGCTGGGAAATCTGCTCATAAGCTGATGATGTGTCTTTAGAAAAATCAATTTTAAGGAGAAATCTGTAATTTATTCACTGTAGTAAAACATAAACTGACCAAATGTGTCATCAGAGATCAAAGAATTAAAATATTTACTTCACTTGACATGAACGGACCAGAATAACTGTTTTATCTGTTTCTGTTTCACGTTTATCAGAGTTCAAATTAATGCCGAATTTTCACCAAATGAATCAGTGTCTGTTTGTGACTCATAAGAAGTTGTTAATATTCTTGTAGAAGGAGTAGATGTTTATAACTGTTAAATTGAGCAAAATGTTAATGGAGTTTGGCAGCAGTGAAGTCAT
This sequence comes from Lutjanus campechanus, assembly GCA_027495735.1. Lineage (NCBI taxonomy): Eukaryota > Metazoa > Chordata > Actinopteri > Lutjaniformes > Lutjanidae > Lutjanus > Lutjanus campechanus. Next base: position 11,102 of record JAJHUR010087125.1, on the reverse strand, counting down.
CATCCAGAGTGTGTATTTTCAGAGCAGCTGGCTTTTGTTTTCAGGATAACAGGCTGAACTTTACATTTACAGACAGCTGACAGTTATAAACAGCTGATCCACTTACAGGTGAGGACTCATCCTCACTTGTTATTGTCAGTTTAGGATGTTGTGTCTTATTTCAGCTCTTCATCAGGACTGTGTGTGAGCCTGTGTGTGTGTGTTGTTGGTGAAGGTTTATCCCTCCCTCCGTATCTCTGTCTCACATACCGTCCCATTTGTCTCACAGCTACAGCGTCTAATGTCTCACAGGCATTACATAATATTACCCTTCAATAAAAAACAACTGCTGCTGGGACTGAAACACTGGATCTGCCTGTAACCACTGTGTCACAATAGAAATGTTATTGTCTCTAATGAGATGCTGCGCCGCAGGGACGCAGAGGGCCGAGAGAGCAGGCTGAGGACACTGATGGATGTTTTTCAGTTTAAGAGAAAGCTTTTCTTAAAGAGCGAGGGACAGCGTTCGTCGTCTGTTTGTCTCCTGAGACGGAGCTTTTGAGGAACAGAGGAGACGGGGTTCCCTGGTGCAGTCGTGTGGTGTTTAACCTCTGTTATTGTGACACATTGTGGCGTCATAAGTAATTTTTTTTACACTGAATCTGTGCTTTTGTGGCTACAAACAAACCGTTTGTATAAGACGGGTTTCACAGTTGAATTATTAGATATTTGTTAAGGTGGTGCAGTGCAGTTTAAGTGTCCACAGTAGATTGAAATGTTGTGCAGTATGTTTTGCTGAAGACTTCGGTGATGTGTGGGTGTGAACGGGTGTGTGAGGTGAAGATTAGAACTTTCATATGGTGTTGATTTTGGAGTACCCTGTGGACAAAAGTGGTAATGTTTCCTCCACCAAAACCACAAAATATAATATCAGAAACAAAATTATCTAAATAAAAATCTGCTTCTGCTTCTTTTTAACTGGCTAACACACCACTAACAGTCACTTTATCTGGGAAACGTAAATACAGACTTGTTCGATCTGATTTCAAGGAGAATCTAATCTGATGGCAGACTTGATGTTGATGGTTTTGTTAGTATTAAATTTCATTTCATTACCAGTTAAAAACTCCTTGTAGTGTGTTTAAAGTGGAAAACAAGCTAGAAGTACATCTGTTTATTATTTATTTTTCTTTCAATATTGCAGTATAAACAATAAACAACAGTGTTTTTAATGTGTCATAAAATTGCCCATAAAGATTTTTGATTATAGTGTTCTTGGGATCAACAGAAACAGTATGGTCATATTGTCACCATGGTTTACATCGGTGGGCATATGCTGACTTTTTGCTGTCGACAACGAGAAGCGTCCACAGAAGCGACTCGTCTTGAACAAACAATGGCGGCTCCTGACGATCTTAGCGTAGATACCGACAAAGCGTCCGTTATACCAGAAGTGGAGAGAACTTCTTCATTGAAAGAAGAGCAAAGAACGCCCCTGAATGGCAAGAGTTTGATCTGATTGGTTGAAGTTAGCCTGGGTTGGGACATGATAGACAGATGGTTCATCCAATCACCTGCCAAGTGTTTCTTTCTTTTTTTAAGTGCCTGCCCTTTACCAAGCAGTTTCTAAGGACAACTTCCCAGATGGTTCTGCGGAACAAACCATCTGGAGTGTCTGGTGTACATGCATGCACACTGCTCAGATATCTCTACACCTCTGCTCTCATATGGCTGTTTAAAACATATGCGTAGTTCGTCCATGTGCCTGGAATTCAAACAAAGCAGGCTTGTGTAAACTCTGAAAAGTGACAGCTGTTTAATGATGACATGGATGGATAATCAACTTATGTTAATTTTTCTTGTTTCAGCTTGATCAACCCACTAATTTCCCTTTTTTGTTCTACTTCCTTTACCTCCTCTCCACCCACCTTTCTTCTTTCCTCCTCCCCCGCCTTCTCACCCTCCCTTCTTCAGACTACACCTACTTCTACAAGGGGAAGGAGTACTGGAAGTTCGACAACCAGAAGCTGACGGTGGAACCCGGATACCCCAAGTCCATCTTGCGCGACTGGATGGGCTGCGACCAGTCTGACATGGAGCGCTCGGGCAACAAGGGTAACCGCGGCGACCGCCAGCTGCCCCTCGACGACGTGGACATCATGGTGACCATCAACGACGTCCCGACGACGGTCAACGCCATCGCCGTGGTGATCCCCTGCATCCTGTCGCTGTGCATCCTGGTGCTGGTGTACACGATCTTTCAGTTTAAAAACAAAGGAGTGCAGCAGAGCACCATGACGCAGCACTACTACAAATACCCCGTCCAGGAGTGGGTATGACAGGCAACTTTTCTTCCTTTGAAGAGGTCAAAGTTCATGGATTTCATGGGGTCAAGCAGTCGATGTTGTTAGCTAGCTTATCTTGGCTAACGGACAAGAATGCTAGCAGAAGAACAATGGAAAGTGAGCGCTGAAAGACGCTAATTGTGCTAGCTAGTGAAACGGTAAAAGGGCGCAGACGGGAGTAGATTTAGACGTCAGCTCAGAGTGTGTGTGGGAGTGTGTGTGTGTGAGAGAGGAAGATTCGTGCCTGTCACTTCAGTGTAAAACAGCAAGGACACTGAGTTTGTCTTTCCTCGTTCCTCTCTGGACAAGGACGCTTAAAACAAACACGGTTGAGGACGGCGAGATCAAAGTCCGCAAAGACTCCAGGGAGGATCTGATTGGCCGAGGAGGAGAGAAACAGCAGATTTTTCAGTCTTATGAGTGATACTGAACTTTGACTATTTCTTCGAGGACCTACAACACGACTCTTCTCAGTGAAAAGAAAAAGAAAAAGAAAGAGGATTTGGGGCAGAACAAAAAAAATGCTCCTTAAAGCCAGACACCACCTTCAAGTTTGTTCAAACAACAGCTTGTACACGTGAACTACTTCAACTATTAAGTCAGATGAAAAAAAAAAGAGAAAATAAACAGTTTGAAAATATCAAACTTGAAGATAAAACTTAGGTAGAAAGGCCATAACAAAAAGAAAACCAAGGATCTCTCTGTGGATCTCTGAATTTTATTTAATTTTTTTTTTAGTTTTTATGGAGATGTAAAACCGTAAAAGAGGACCTTTTTCTCTCTTTTTTTACCACATGCAACAAAAAAACATCTTCATCACCATTAACTCAAACCTTCGTCAACTTAAAACTCCTCTCAGCTGGTCAAACGACGGTAAGAAAACGCTGTGATTTTACGCAGCTTGGACTGATTTTGACGGATGTAGAACAGGTAGTCGTCGGCATATAATGGTGGAACAGATCAATAACAGCTCAACAGGCTGAACCACAGCCTGTATTTATCAAACTGCTAAAAGTGAAGGATTAAATTAATGTCATTTTTACTCACAAAGTTAAGAATAAAACCTGTTTATCGAATTTCTTACAGATTATAAATGATCTCAAATTAATGAGATTTCCAGTTTATTGTTCAAAACATCTTTGATTATGATGAGTGGGATTCAGAAAAAAGACATTTTAGATAAGGGTGCTTCGATCAGGGTATTTTGGGACCGATCACCGATCACTGAACCACTATGTGCTGACACGGATCACAGGGTCCATTTATTGTGTAGCTTTAATTATTTATTTAACTGCTCTGAACAACTTTGTGTCTTGAATATAAATATAAAACAACTTAAAAATGATAGCACAGGTACTCAGCGTCCTGTTGTAGAAGAGTATGGCTGAGTTTGCCGATAACAATTTCATACAAATTTTTTCAATCAGATTTTGAAAATCTGTCAGTGTAGTAACGAACGGTATATTGTTATGATTTTAGCATTTTATTATTAAAAATGCTGTAGTGAAAGAAGAAGAAAGTCATGATAAATTTCATGAATTTCATAAATGTCATGAAAATTTCTGCGTTTACAAGGTGTGCTTGAATGCACCTTGAAGGGATGGATGTTCATTTTCATTAAATTCTGTAAATTTTTTAATGTTTTGCCCCGTCAGGTGTTTATGTAAGGTTACATAAATATTGATCACAGTATCATTTGTATATTTTGTTACCAGTACTGTTTTAGTACCGGTTCTTAATAACCATCCCTACCCTCCATGAACTTTGCCATACAAACCAATGTAAATGTCAGAGTTTACAAGGTGCACCTGAATGCACCGTGAAGGCCCTTTTCCACCAAATTAGGTCTGGTTCTTGAACTGGTTCCATGCCAAGATTCTTGGAACCTTGGTGCTAAATCTAACAAACCAGGTCTCGTTTTCACCAGTTTGGAGCAGAACCATGGTCATCCAGGATGTCACCAACAGAGGGCGCTGCACAGTGCGCAAGAACCCGCAGAACATGACACGCCCACTTTGGCTCTCAGTGAAAACCTGCTATTTTTTGCTCCGGCTGGGAACCAAATTTTCAGGTTCCGAGCCAGTTTATTTTTGGTGGAAATGTTTTGGATTGGTTCGAAATCAGGTGCGGGAACCATAACAGGGCCAGTTCCATGTTGGTGGAAAAGGCCTAACAGCGTAGTTTTTTATTGCATTAATCTTTAGGTGTAAACATTTACCCACCTGTGTGCCACGTAGCCACTTCACACTTGGCAGGTGATCATTTTGGACCCGACTGCTTCATCATCTGATCAGCTCTTCTGATCGACCGATCGGCTGATCGATCGGGGCACCCTTAACTTTAGCCCACTATTTGCATTTTATTTTAACATTTGATCGAATGTTACACTATATTCTTTTTTTTTTGGCTAGTGGACACCGACATTTTCCTCTGTCCACTGAGGAAGGTGAAAGAATTGTAGAAATGCAAAGGAAGGAGGAAACAGAAAGAGAAAGAAAAGAGACGGGGAGGCAGAATGAAGCAGGGTTTCAACAGACAGAGGGGGGGAGGGGGGATGCACAGAGGATATATGTGGGTCTGTATTAGTATGCTGGCTGCGGCACGGCGACATCGACCGAGCTTAATGAAGTACTTCTGTTCACAAAGCTCTAATAGGGGCTACTCGCCCTCCACATCCGTCGCTTTAATCCTACTGTCCCCTCTCTGTCTTCTCTCGCTGTCCTCTTGTAATTCTTCCCGTCCATCTGGCCTCTCGTGTCCTCGTCGGTACCCTCTCTCCGTCTATCGAATATTTCCCCCTTTTACCTTCTCCTCTGTCCATCTGTGCTGCTCTCCCTCCCTCCCTTGTACCTTTGCATATTTTTAAGTTCAGCATCTCATTTTTTTCATCAATACACGTCTGTAACACCCCAGGTTGCTCGTCCGTGTTCAGTCAGGCGTCTTTCATTGTGATTTCATTTATTATTTAAGCGCTTTTAAACTAAAGAGATTGTAATTTGTCTCCAGTTTTGTCTAAATTGCCTAAATTTCCTGCTGTCTTTGGCTCTAAATTGTCGATTTTTAGTCCTCCGGAGGATTTGTCAACACATTTTAAGGCAATTTATTTGTTTTGTACCTTCCATCAGCATGGCAGTTCAAAATGGTTTACATAAGACTGAGAGACGATGAGACAAGAAACACAATATAGAAGGACATTTAAATAGGATTTAAAAGATTAAAATAAGACAAGAGCTAAAATAAAACAAAAACAGGAGAATAAAATGCAAGAAATTATTAAATAGTCCTAAATTTTCATTACATTTAAACAAGCCCAGGGGCCTCATTTATAACACAGACTTACGATCAAATCTGATTTCTTTGAAACCTTACTTTGACGTTCATAGGAGTTTTCCCAGCTTGTTGGAATTATTAGTTAAAGGTGTGAGGAATTAATTGAGACAAACTCTCGTGCATATTTGGCTTTGTTTGTCACCCCGTTATTCAGAAGGGAGTAATTTGAAGCCGTTAACCAAATCTTATTTTAAATGCCGACTATCCGATTAAAGGCCCAAGAATGGAGCCTTGTGGAGCTCCACATCATATTTGTACATGATAAGTAGTTTCCGTCCCATCCAGTTTTCTAGTCTTTCTAAAAATGACACACAGACAGAAAAGTCCTTGTGCACGTTTTGTTCACTTTGGAACATCAGCTGCATTGAAAAGTTTTGCTTTTGACAAGTTGTGTTGAAAGTGAGCTAAAATGTGTCACCCGATGTGATTAGTAATTTCTCAAAATCACTCCCAGGCTTTACAGGAATGATGATTTAGAGGTTTTATGCTTTTCTGTGAGACAAGACAAGAAATTTGAAGTTCTTTGCATACGATTTAAGGCTTTAAAGTACAACAATCTGCTGGAGGGAACCATTTTCTATCAAATAGATTAGATAAGACCACTTTTCCAATCTCAGAAAGACAAAACAAGAATTGATTGAACAGATCTGTTTCCCCTTTATAATGTTTGCCTCCACACGTCTCCCTCTCAGTTTGTTCTTGTTCTCATTCCCTCAGATTTGTCCCTTATTCACTGAGCTCTATGTCCTGCAGTAATTGAATGTTTAAATCTGTGCCATCTGTTTACTTGGACAATTTTTAAAAATTATTTATTACAATCTGAGCTTGTGGGAGCAAGTAGATGTTGAATAGTAGTGGCACGAGAACGGAGCCTTGGGGTACTCCACATGTCATGTTAGTAAGCTCAGACATATTAGTCGCTGTCATTCAAAAATAACCTAAAGTGTGTTTATCCATATAATCTCCAAGCCACTTACAGGAATGATGATTTATAGGTTTTATGTGTCTGCTCGAGTGTCAGATATGGTCACTTTTCCGATCCCAGAAAGAGAAATTAAGAATTTAGTGAACAGATCTGTATAAAAATTAAGTAATTTTGCTTCTCTTCATCACTTCATGTTTGATCTTTGTGCAGTTTACTGCCAGTATTTAGTATTTTCTGGGCAGTTTAGATGTTTTAAACAGCTTCCAACATGTAAAGTTACTGCGTTCCACCAAAAGATGAAAAGATTTATCCAAGCGATGGTGTAGAGGGAGCGATGCACACACAGAGAGGTAGATCTGAGTCATCCTACCTGTACGAAACACTCACCATGCTTTCTACAGCAGCAGCACTGCAGTTCTGATTTAGCATGCTTTATTTAAATACACAAGCTGCTCATTTAAATGTCATTAACTCCGAAATGACTCATAATGGTTCACTCGGCGGCCAGTCGGCTCCCCAGAGGAGGTTTGGAGTCCCCCGTCCGTGACCTCCCACCCCCGGGCTAGAAATCACTGTGGCGGGGGGGCGAGTGGGGACATCCTGACTGAGTCACTGTTTATTCAGACTGTCTGTATCACTCTGTGCAACATTTAAATGCCTCTTTTTGGGCTGAGAGGAGATTTTATAAACCTCACTGGATATTTTAAAAAATGCGTCACGATTAGGCAACAGCCTCCCAGTTTTATCTTGTTCCTGAAAAGAGTTTATAACTGTTCTTTACATACATATAACCACACAGAAATGCACATGAATAATGCAGCAGAGTGCAGCACGTCCTTTTCCACGGCTCCTTCATGCTCCGTACGTTTAAAAGGGTCCATAATGTCTGCCTCCATACGTCTCCCTCCGTCTCCCTCTCCCCCCTCGTTCTTGTTCTCATTCGCTCAGCTTTGTACCTTATTCACCGAGCTCTCTGTCCTGCAGTAATTGAATGTGTTCTCGCCGCATATCCGTGCAATTACTTTCTGCTGTCGAGAGCAATTCAGCGCACGCAAGCATTCAGCACAAATCGATGTCGTTCGATATCCTACGGCGCTATTTTGACTCGGTGGAAAAACGCATATTTGTTCCTTGGGGGTGTACAATAAACACAGAACAAGACATTCTGCTCCTTTTACCTCTGAGCCCGTGTACTTCGTACAGACTCGGGCCGTGGGAGTTTGTGGAAAACATGAACGTCTATCCAAAGAAAATTGCCTATTGGGCTGAACTTGTCTTTCTCTTTCTGTTTCCTCAGATTGAGTGTGATGGTCCGGACAGATCGGCTTTATTCAACTGAAAAAAATATGAACTTGATCAAAGTTTTAGTGAGTAAAACTGAAGAGCTGCTTTCTGACAGAAGATATCCAACACTGATCGATTATTCGGCCTGTTATACTCTTGATGAATCAATTAATCATTTTTATACAAAATTTTGATAACGATTGATAAGCCCAAAGTGAAATCTTAAAATTATTTGTTTATTTAATTGTCCAAAACCTCAAGGATATTCAGTTTATCATCACATGAGACAAAAAAGAAGCTGAAACTAGGGAACTAGTGGTTATTTTCATGGCCAGTTGATCTGTTGATTATTTCCTCAACTAATCAATTACTTGTTTGATCAGTAAAATGGTGAAAAATCTCCATCACCGTCTCCTAAAGACCAAGATATCGTCCTCAAATGTCTTCATATTCAGTTTACTGTCATAGAGGTATAAAGAACCAGAAAATATTCACATTGTGAAGCTGAAATCAACAAACAACAAACTGGTCAAACTGATTAATCAATTATCAAAATAGATGCCAATTAATTTAATGCTTGATGACTAATCGATTAGTCGTTGCAGCTCGAGGTGGAACCAGCAGATGTTTGGCATGAAAAATAATTTAAATGATTAATTAAATTGGTCACTAGTGAAGAAAATCCCTCACAAAGTTCTCAGAACTTCTTAACAAATGTTGAGTCAGGAAACAGTGACGATGAGGTTCATGATATGAGATGAAATGAGAACGAGCCTGTTCGTTTACTTAGTAAAACGAGTGTTCGTGTCACTGCGGGACGATAACGGCACTGACTGCTGCGGACGTTAGGCTCCATTTTCAGACTGTTTATCTTGAAAACCACTGTGTTAATGTTTTATGGAAGCCCGCTGCTGCCTCCTGTAAATCATTATAATAAGAAATGTTCTCATTTTAAAATATTCAATCAATAACTTTCTTATTATTTTGACAGAAATAAGTCATGTTTTGAGTTTTTCATTGTTTTTAGAATCATTATTTTGTGACATTGTGTCATTATCAGCACCTGAGCAATTTATTTGCATTTTCTAAAGGTGCTAAACATGCTCGAGAACCTGGCTCACGTGTCATAAGTGGTGAGAAATTTGATAATTAATAATTTGATCTAACACAGCCGTCGGGTCCCGTCAGGTTCAGCTTTAATTTTCTGCTCTATTCTGAGATCCTGACTCATTATTTTGTGATACTAACTGATTTAATTCTGAGATATTTTCTCATTACACTGACTTTTCAAATCTCATTGGCAGAAACGGGCTTCCATGTTTTAATTTGTTGATTGTCTTCCTTAATTTTCACTCGACACGTGAGGCTGTTAAACTATTTTAACAGTTAATTTGTTGCTCTGCTGAACCTTTTACGGATGAAAAAACACTTCAGGTTTTTCTGCGTTCGTGCTCTTCTTAGAAAACACAGACAGAAAGAGGGCAGAAGTGATGTGATCTCTGTGCTTGTTAAGGTGGTTATGAGCTGCGTGGTGTCTCGACTGTACTTGACACCGGCGCTCTTTGTAAATAGCGGCGCTCCGGGCGAGTTGTGAAGCAGGTTTGTCATCATCCGTCGAGTGTTTTGTTGCTCTGTGATTTAACGTGAGAGATGACGGAGGGGGGAAGGGAGGGAGGGAGAGTCGTAGCTTTCCCTCCACGTGTTCTCCCCGAGGGGGGGAAAACATTTCATCGAGGTGACGAGGGGTTTCCATCCCACTCCAACACACCGCCCACATGTAATAATAATAATATCTGAATTCATCTCACTCGCTCGCTCGCTCTCGCCACCGTCGTTGTTCGTGGTGCTCGTTCATAATGTAAATGACGGAGGTGTTACTGAAAATAACATATATCAGACAGGATTATTAGTTTTATTTATCAGGTGTTACAGCAGCAGACGTGCAGGCAGATTAAACCACCGTTCGTCTCCGTGAGCCGCAGAGTCGCTGCACTGATGCAGTCGGGGATTAAGTGCCTTGCTTCACGGCACTTCAGCAGCACATGTGGAGGGAGGGAGGAGAACTTCTCATGCAGTTCCTCATGCTGATCTTTAAAACATTTTCTTTTCTTTGAACAGCAACTTTCCGGTTGGTTGCTCAATTGTTTTTTGTTTTTTGTTTTTTACCGGTCAGGCTCCTGCCGCCCCGATGTTGCTCTGACGACGAATGACTCCTGGGACACACTTTATTTTACAGTACACATGTAAAACAGCTGTACTTTGTGTCAAATCAGACGAAAACTAGAAATATTATCTTTATTAGTCAGCAAGCAAACAGAGCTACACACCTGACGGTACACCAATAAAACATAACAAGCTGTACTTTGTGTCAAATTAGACGAAAACTAGAAATAAAATGTTCTTTATTGGACTTTCTTAGACAGTAATTAGGGACATAATACAACAGAACTGTACTGTAAACTAAAGTGAACTCACATACCTTCACCTCTATAATTCTGGTCTTTACTTGGAAGACCTGGTTCACATATTGTTTTTAAATGTGGAAAGTAGCAGATTTGTGATTTCACTTTAGTTTACAGTACAGTTCTGTTGTAATGTGTCTAACAGTGGGAAACAATACACTTTAGTTTACAGTGTCATTTGGTTTTAATGTTTTATTACCCTCTAATAAATAATAAGGGTCTAAAAATGGGAAATACTACAATTTAGTTTACAGTACAGTTCTGCTGTAACATGTCCCAAATTACCAATAAATAGAGTTTAATTAGGGGAACAAGACACTTCAGTTTACAGTACAATTGTCTCTAATTATCCTCTAATAAAGGGTCTAATACTGCGTAATAAAGAACATAAATCTAGTTTTTGTCTAATTTGATAGAGTACAGTTTGTGTACCGTTATAGGCGTATAGAATCTAATTAAGGTATAGTTGTGTTTGTTTAATGTCTAATAAACGACATATTATTTCTATTTTTGTCTAATTTAATAGAAAGCACAGTTTGTTCAGTTGTAAAATAAAGTGCGACCGCCTCCTGTTCTCACATCATCCTCATCAGGTTCCAGTGGTTTATATAAAAGGGCACTTTGTGGAGGTTGGCTGGTCGAGTGGCTCTGCAGGACTTAATGACAGAGGGCAGTTTGTTGAAGTTTAATAAGGGGGGGTGGTGAGCAGGTGAAACTGTCTTTTCCATCATGTTTCACTCTGATACATTTAGATGATTTGTTCTGTAATAAAAAAAA
>JAJHUR010087124.1:0-16421 GCA_027495735.1 Lutjanus campechanus | reverse complement strand
CTCTTCAGGAATCTCTGTGTTTGCCTATGCAGGAGTTTTCATAAAAACAATAAATAAAGACTCATAAAAACAATCCGTGTCAATCATCCTTTATGACCCATTTGAAGTGCGTGGTGGTGTCCATATCTGCACAGCCTCTGTAGAGCCTCACGCCTGATGCAAACGGGATGAAAACCATCATATACCCCAGCCCAAGATCATGCATAATGGACTAGTTTATTGTGGTAGTGGACCCTCCTAACTGGTAGCGATGCAAGTGTTCTCAAGCAGGTGGAGTGCAAATACTGCTTCCTACCTGGAAGCAATGTGAATAAGCAAGCAAGCCAATTGGTGCTTTTTTTTGTTTTTTTTTTTTTTTTTAATGAGAATGTCCTAATTTGCTCCGGGCGTCAGCAAAGGTGCTCAGTGCCGTGCCGCTTGTTTGACAAAACACTCAAGCTGGGTCTATTTTAGCGAAGTTTCACGCACTTGCTTTGCCTCCAACATATTTCATCTGGTCAAAATTGATGCGTACATCACAAAGTTTCTACTTCCCCTCATCAAACCAGTCGACAGGGAGAATGAGAGACTAATTAACGAGGTTGACAAAAGGCGCCTTTTATATGGTCCGTGGCAGCCTTTTTATGGGAATATCCCTAAAATGGACAAGGTTTTGGAGGAAAACAGTGAGCGGTTTGGGATTTACAAGTAACACACACACTCAGGCAGAACAGAGAGGACGCAGTGGACAGGATGAAAGTACACATTACATTCACATTCACATGAAATGCAGCTACCGCAGGCTTGTGCGGAGGTGTGGGTGTGTTTATATGTGCTTTAGAATGTAACTGCTGTGAATAAATCAGAAAATTATGTTATATTTCTATTATTTACTGCTGTGTTCTCGCTAACACTGCTCCCCCGACTTAATTCACGCTCTAGCTACAGAATACAATATACATTTATTTCAGTCAACCAAAGCTGCTGCTGCCTCTCTTCATTGAGCCGGGGCCAACATTGAATAGTGTGTTTACTCACAGCAATTGACAAATCCTGCATATTCTATCTTTAAAGTCTGGTTAAGTTAAGGCAACTAGAAGCTCTTGGACAAAGCTTTTCACAGTAGATGGCCTGAGTAGCAGAAGCAGCATGTCTCTGCAGAAGCCTCAGTCCTCTGTTGTGTGTTCGGGCACAGCACTGAGTCACCTGAAGTGTAAAAACACACTTTTCCACACCTGAACGCCTCCTGTGTGACAACTTTTTAGGACAGACACCATCTTCCATATAAACTTAGATATAAATGTCACAAAAGACATAACTGATGTTAACAATGATGATGAAGTAATGACATTATGCCCCCCACCACCAATGACAACTTATCTTAAGTCAGACAGGTTAGTTACACAGAGGCTATCCTAAATGAAAAACGGAGGTAGCAAATGGTTATGGACCTTTCTGCTTTAAGATTTAGCAAAAACTACAATGCAACTGATCAATACAACTATACAACCAGCTATTAGGCTGACAGGGTAGCATTTACCACTTTAAAACATTGCTATACTGCAGAGTACATGCCCTAAAGGACAAGGTTCACAGTATTCTATAATTTTCTTATTATCAACAAATCCCATGGAAATCAACAATGCACAACTCCCACTCACTGTAGTAGCTGCTCATTAATGCACAATCGGTTCTGTAGTAGCGTGTATTTACAGCAGCAGGACAGTGTTTGGTGTATTAAGTCAAATTATACTACAGTGTGTTTGTTCACAGTAATGAAGGAACGTGACTCACTGATATGTTTTTAATAGTTTTTGTGACAACACAGGAGCAATAAGATATATCAGGCTTTAGGTACACAGACGACACTTGATAGCAGCATTAATTCATTTGTTGACAGAAAGAGATACGTGGAGTATTGCCAACCTTGAAAAAAATGCTAACTTTAAAGATAGTGATTTGATGTGAATGGAGTTGAAGACATGTTTGAAGTCAGTGAGATCTTGACTCTTGAAATTGCAGCTTCAAAAACAAACCGACAAGAAAGTGTAACCGATGTGTTTGTCTGAGTAACTGAGCTGTGAAAACACCAAGGTTGACAGGAAAAATGTTTTGTGACTTGCGGCAGCTCGCTATCAAGGTTAATACAAGATCCCAGAGGGCTGCGTGAGACTGAAGAGGTTTAGAAATGGGCTGTATTGTAGCATGATTTCTGACTCTCTGTGCCAATATCATATTTTTTAATGATTTAGGTGTGGCTCCATGGTAGGCTATGTTAGAGGTGTGGACTTAAACACCAGTGACCCTCGACTTCACTTGGCCTTTTGACTTGAAAATACTTGATACCTTCCCCCAAGCCCAAAGATTTAAAAATCTGCTATTTAAAAAAGTGTGAATCCTCAAATCAATTCATTTCCCTTAATTTTCTAAATCAGCTAATGTCAACACTTTTCATTCTCAGCAAGCCAACACATAATTACCCAGATCCACTTTGTTTGAATCAATCCAACAACATCCAATCAAGCCACGGGAGAGAACAATGAGAAACTAATGTTTTATTACTGAGCTCTAATTGGGGGGAAAAAAGTATAAAAGATCATTTCATTCATGTATAAAAACCTACGTAGTGATCACCAAGAAACAAATTCCAGTATGCAAAAGGAGTAGGTTACAGATAGACAACAACACAACAACTGCCATGTTAAAATGCCATTACATTTGGTAAGGAGCACATAATGACTTGTTTAGGACTCGAAAATCAAGGTTAAGGATTTGTGATTTTACTCGGCACTTGTCAGCCTTGACTTGGGACTTGGTTTGACTTGGGACTTGACTTAGGACTTGTCAGTCTTGACTTGGGACTTTACTTGAGACCTGTCAGTCTTAACTTGGGACTTGACTTGGGGATTGTTAGTCTTGATTCGGAACTTGACTTAGGACTTGTCGGTCGTGACTTGGGACTTGACTTGAGACTTGTCAGTCTTGACTTGGGACTTGATGCAGGACTTGCCTGTCTTTACTTGGGAACTGACTCTGGACTTGCCTGTCTTGACTTGGGACTTGTCAGTCTTGACTTGCCACTTGATTTGACTTGGGACTTGACATAGGAATTGTTAGGTTTGATTCGGGACTTGACTTAGGATTTGTCAGTATAGACTTGGGACTTGACGCTGGACTTGCCTGTCTTTACTAGGAACTTGTTTGTCTTGACTTGGGACTTGACTCTGGACTTGCCTGTCTTTATTAGGGACTTGCAAGGTTTGAATTGGGACTTGACTATGGACTCGCCTGTCTAGACCTTGGACTTGACTTGGGACTTGTCAGTCTTGGCTTGTCAGACTTGACTTAGGATTTGCTCCTCTTGACTTGGACTCGCCTGTCTTGACTTGGGTTTTGATTTGAGAATTGCTTCTCTCAACCTACAAAACAATGACTTGCTCCCAGCTGTGGTTGTCTGTGGTTACGGTCAGATTTGGGTTTGGGAGCCTGTTATCATGTGAGCAGCAGGTGAATCAGGTTTCCATTTAGCAGCAGGTCAGCTTTCAGCGACTATAACTCTTCAGTAATCTAAGCAGTGTTCAATGCTAAACTGTTGTATTTTAAGCAGCAGGTTGAATAACATTATTTCCACTGTGAATGTAATTATGCTCAGTAAGGTGAAGGTCAGTCTCACTCCATAAAATTCCGATGTTTCAGCAGACTGAAGAAGATATTAACAACCTGCACTGGTGCAACACAGTGGTGAAATACCCACAGGCTGAATGCCCAATGTAAAGAGGAAGGAAAAGAAAGAAAGAAAGATGATTTTTCAACTTACTTACACAATATTTTCTTACTTTTTAAAGGTCTGTAGAAATAAGCCTTTGCAAACACCTCATCTGATTCACTGTACAGTTTATTGACACTAACTGGCCGCCTCAGCAGCAACACAATAATATGACTTTCAGGGTGAAAAGGAGACAGAAAGACAAGCTTGAACTTATAAGGATGAGCTAAAGGATGTCAGCACAAAGCAGCAGTACATCAGGAAAGACAAACAATTTTGCATGGTGAAATGAATAAATATAATCATTAATAATCAATTATTATTACATTGCTGCCACAGAGTCACAAATTATGTGATGCAGCAGCGTATGGTTGACTTTATAGTTGCCCAATCCTCCAGTTTTATGTGAGCAGTGTTGGGAATATGTTCCTCTGGTGTGTGTCACAATGGCAGCCGAGTGCCAATTTAAGGAGCCAGAATATGATTGAGGGCTGTGCAGGAAAACCCATGAATTTGTCGCAGGATTTGTGATTGGTCTCATAATGACGATTAATTAAATTCCTTGAGCACAGAATTCACCGGTTTGCAGAGAAGGCAGATGGGTTTATCTGTCCCCTGAGGGTCCAACAAAGTCAGAGTTGATCCATTTTTTTTTTCCTGGAACCGGATTTTCTTCTCAACCATCTTTTCTATGGTGGGATTTCCATCTCACTTCCACATTGTCCACCGGAATTGCTAACCTTAGCCAACACTAGCGCTGACGATGGAATGTAATTCCTGCTACACTTGCGAAAGTGCTACTAGTTGCCAGGTAACCAGTAGCTTTCTACAAGTTGTCATTCATAATCTGACATAGGCTTGTCAGGGGTCATTACATGTACTGCACCGAAAGTGAACGTATTGAAAGGGACCATAGATGGTTAAATTATACCGCATGCATCTCATGTCGTGGACTATACAAAATGTGTCGGAGGGCTACTATTGGCCCACAGGCCGCACTTTGAGAACCCCTGAATGAAGTGACTAAGTCTGGTTTATTTCTGCTGAACCAGAATGGTCTTATATCTGTAATTTTCCTACATTTTCTGTTGGTTATGATATTTACCGAAGAAGCTGGTGAGCAGCATGCAGCAAGACTGCTTTTAATTGCTTTTCTTTTAAATCAAATGTATTTGTTGTTTTTTGTTATTGTTTTTCTCTGTGTCTTAATTGCATGCTTTCATTATTTCCATCATTTTTTTTTTTCATGCTTTTGCCTGTGTACTCTGTAAAGCACTTTGGGTTTCCTTTGAATATGAAATGCGCCATATAAATAAATTTACTTTGCCTTTGCTTTGGCAGCGAACATGAGCAGTCAGACAATCAGACAGGGTTTAAACAAACCAACAGTATAACCAGACTGTCTGAAGCACTTGCTGTAATTTGGATGTAACAGAGAAAGTGAGCATACTTGAAATGTTGGTAATAATGCTGTACTTAAGCATGTAAACACTGCAAGTAAGGTTGGTCGCTCAAACTTGAACCACAAAGTTACGTAGCCTGCAAAATGTTATAGATGTTTACAAGATAAAGTTTATAATTAGTATTAAGTATTAATTTCACCATTCGCTTTTACAAAGACGTTTGACTAAGCCTTATTAGATAATATGACTGTTTAATGTCTGATCCTAAGACTGCTTGTTTCTATTAGAAAGAAAGAAAGTAGTTCCTGTAAGTTCTACTGCAGAAAGGAAGTAGTTCCTACATGAGGCTGTAAATATCTCTAAAATGAAGCAACTCACAGCAATACATAAATATTTTTGGGATGAACTGTCCCTTTAATTCAAGTTTCATTGCAAAAACTGTGTCTATGCATATATTCTATATTTTGTATATTATATTCTGCATAAAGAATATCAGCTGATATACCGATATTGCAATTTTTTACTTATAATATTGATAGGAAAATTCTAAAAAGACACAGGAACAGAGTCTGAGAATCAAAAGAATAGGATATTTAATGAGAACTTGCAAGCAAGGGAACAAGTTACATACAGAGTCTGCAATGTAAATGTTCAAAGATACAGTGTAAACACAAGGTTTTTATACATTGAAACGGGCGGAGATTTGACGTTCATGTTGACAGTGTGATTCTGTGAGCTGAACTGTGTATCTTACAGATGAGCATGGTGACCTTGATAACACAACAAGAGATTTCTTTATCACACATTTGTACGGTCATGTTGATCATCTTCACACGCCTGCACAATGATATATAAAGTACAAAATCATACTTTTTCCAACAAATATCTACTAATATCAGCATCAGCCCCAAAATCAACTATCCATCAGGCTCTAGTCTCTGTCCATAAACCATGACTCGATTAATCAATATAATCCACAGACCGTGTCGCGAGCAGTTTCATGTAGAAAATATTTCCTTCATCCACTAACTGTAACACATGCATGCATCTGCTCATGGACAAGGGGCTCGTGCTTGTGACAGCGCGGAATGTGAACATTAACGGCGTCCTCCCCGGCTGAGCTGTAACCTCTCAGCCATGAATAGATGCACGTGTCTTTCTACACAGTGTTTTTCTTTTTTTTTCTTTTGGTGCTTTGAGCAGCACAAGCCAAGTGCCATCTGGTTCCATAATATCTAGATGGATGAATAGCACTACAAGTAAGGGGAAAATTACATACATAAAAATATATATGTGTTCTGTATATTCATTTCGGGGTGAATTGTCCCTTTAAGATTTGTGCTTCTATCATGAATAGTTGCGAGACTAAACAGATGTGAAACCTGTCACCTGCTGCACTGCTCCCGGCAGTTCATGCTGTACAGATAATCTGTATAATTTGCACTAAACAGCCATGATCTGTACAGTACAGAAAGTGGACGGATAAATGTGGTGGTCTATCTATCTGTCTGTAGAGTGCCATCAATATCACTGCCCTTTTAGATGAGCCTTGATTATCTACCCCAGGGAGTCGAATCGATCCGTGCCTGCCCTCAGTGCTTACTATAAGTCCTAGAAGTGCAGAAAACTGTGTTTGCCAGAAACACTCCTGCACTTCATCTGAGCTGAGCTGATGAACTAGTGGTGAGTAAAGGCCTGGCAGGAGCCGAGCCACCATGTCAATATTAATGAGAACAATATTCATGGTATAAACTAAAAATAATCTCAGTAGCTCAGTGCTAGGAGGAATCCGTGCCAGTGGCGTATCGTACATGGAATTCATTAACACCTAATATAAAGTTCAACAGATTTAATTAACCATGCTCATCATGAAGTGTTTGACTGAGCTCTTCATCAGTGTCTCACAACTTCACAAGTTTTTACAGAGCTGACAGTCATGTGCATCCAGAGATGGAAAATACATAAATTAAATGTATTTAAAATACTTGTTTTAAACGATTGAATATTTTGTCATTTGTAGTGTGCTGAGCCAAAAAATAAGACATCATTTGTAACAAAATATAACAGAGCTTGTAATTGTGTATTTTAACAACTTAAAATACTTCATTTAATATGTTATTTATGTCACCGTCTTTGGCTAAATGCAAGTGAATCATGTCTTGACATGTCTTATCAGCAATGTGCTAATTTTGAACTACCATGTTTCATTTCTGTTCCTCCGGAGCTTGAGGGAAGAATTTGCATCAGTATAAATTTCTCTTAAGATAAAGGTATGCAAAAATATATATATATATGTGATCAAATATTTCATGCTAAGGCAAGCTTACTGAATGACACTGAAATACACCTGAAGAAAAGAGCAAACACATATCAAACACATGTAGAACTGTCAGATATTCTTACATTGGTAATGTTAGTGTAACCGATTTGATAGAAAAGATGGGCTCTCTTTTTATGACTCACCTCTGACTGCACCAATTTGTGTCTTTGGGCCTTGAGACAGTCAACCAGTCAGACCACGCAGACCGTGATCGCCCCAAGAAGAAAGGTGGGGTAAGAGCTAAACTAATCTGGCTTAGATGTAAGAGAGTGAGCCAGAGTGAGATGCATCAACCCACTTTGATTCTGCACCATCTCAACTCATCTGCATAGAAATTTACTTCCTCTACTACACTTACATTTATAACTCTTGAAAAAGGCATCTGCCGGATGTCCATACCAGAACCATCGCATTAAGTCAGTAGTCAGTTTGACTGACAGAAACCACACAGCATGCACCCCTGAATTCACAGCCTCCAACCTCCAACTATCCTAATTGGCCGTTTGACCGCTATGATATGGGAAACTAGCAAAGCTCATCTTTTCAATGTAGTAGGAAGTTAAGGTCAGATCCATATTATGACTAGTGAATGCCTAAAATTTGATTATATCAGCTTGTATAGAATATATTTTTGTATTTTTCTAAATTATAGGTTACTTGTATTTTAATTCAATACATGTTCTCATTGTATTTCTTACATTTGATGAGCAAGTATTGTGTAACAGAACGCTTTTTGATGTATTCGTGCCCGTCTCATCTACAAATATCAATCTGCACAAAGAAACGTTATGCTTTCGCGGCTGTAAATTGCATCATGAGGCAACTATTTGAAAAGTCTCGACTTCAATTACAACCACGGCACACAGAGAGCTCATGTTTACCGAGCGAGGCTGTCAGCGTCTCTGCTTTGTATCAAAGAACACGCAAGAAAGGAAGACGTTGCGTCAGACCGTGCATGTCTCTCTGAACATTTGTTGTTCTAATTGTTCCTTTTGTTCCCGCAGTTGTTCAGTGGTTCACCACGAAGCTGGAACGGTCTGTATAGCCAGCATCCGAATCTCTATTGACAGCCAGGGAAAATGTATGGTGTCTCTCAATCAGAGCTGATGTTTCGGCTGGGGAACGTTGCCTGGAGCGACTTTGAATTTTTAAAACATTTTTGAGAAATATATCACACATTTGCGCAAGATGGTTCTCAAAAGAAGATACCATGACGCCACTCCTCAACCCATAAAATCTGAGTGGATTAAGGTGCCTGAGGTGTGTGTTTTCCCTACACGTATATGTGCACTTAAAAGCCGTCCTCTGTTATCACACACACACACAAGGTCTGACTGTTCCCTCTTCCTAATTCCTGTTATCTCAGGTTCGACTGCAGCCTGTCCCCTGTCTGTGTCACAACTGATGACTCAAACTTTGTAATTGCCTCTTAATCCTTTCGAGGATAGAACATGTGTCAGCGTCGGGTAATTCGGGGCACCGTTTGCCTCAGGATACAGAGGAAAGCTTATGACACGAAGGTCGAAAGTGTGAATCACCACCCGGGCTGGGACATTTTGGACAGAAAAGTCAATGTGGAAGTGTTGCTTTCTCCCCTGCTTTAACATCTGTCTGCCAGGGGTCTTTGAGCACTGCATCATCAGAAGGCAGGAGGAGTTTAAAAAGTATAAAGGTATAGGAAAAAGAAAGGAATCCAACTGTGGAAAGCGTGAAAAGGAAACCTCTGTCCTGTGTTCATGAGTACAAATAAAATGTTCCTGTGTCTCTGAATCGTGAGTAAGCAAATTTGTGATCATTTCAAACCGCGCTCCTCTGTGAACTACCTCAGTATTCAG
This sequence comes from Lutjanus campechanus, assembly GCA_027495735.1. Lineage (NCBI taxonomy): Eukaryota > Metazoa > Chordata > Actinopteri > Lutjaniformes > Lutjanidae > Lutjanus > Lutjanus campechanus. The sequence continues at coordinate 7,118 of JAJHUR010087124.1, read as the reverse complement.
AAAGAGACGATTGCAGATGTGGGCTGAACATTTATTAGGATGATCTTATACCGCATTCATAAAAAGACATGTCCTGAATCTAAATTTGCTGCTACAGTATTTACAACGGCTTCCTTTCTTCCTTTCATTCATTCTTTCTCTGAATGCAAACTGGCACTCAACTGTTGTCAACTTTAACATTCACAAAACCTCATCCAGGAAACCGTCCCATCTTTATGAATTTTTACCTCTTTTTTTTCTTCTGACAAATAATCTTGTGTAAACGCCAGCTCTCCAGTAAAACGCAACCCTGCCACCAATATGTGTCTTTGCTTTCTGTTCTCACTCCCAATACAGCTTGGTCGGTTCCTCTACTCTTCAAAAAATGACCCTGTAGGTACCCCTCAAGCGTCATTTCTGGAGGCGCCCCTCTAGCATCGTGTTTTGATGTGCTGTCAAAGTCAGGTGATGTAGTATAAAGGGTGAGAAAGTCTGCAGATGGAGGAGGTGGGGTGAATTGATGGGGTCAAACAAACCCAGAACCCTTTCACCCAGGTTGTGTTGCGTGTGAAACCAACAGTCAACGCCTTTTTAAGACGTTCTGCAAGTTACCTAACGTTACTTTACACACATGAATTTACATGAGGTAATTACCAATTACCAGCCCAAGTAGTTTTTGTGCCTTTACATTAAAAATCTATCTGGACATTGCATATATACGGCTGTATTTGAGAAGTTAAGAGTGAGAACCTGTTGGTTTACTAAATGATCGGTAACAACAATTAATTTGTAAGCCATTGTCTCAGTGTCAGACACCACTATGACCTGAAAAGGACCTGAAAACTGTAGTTAGGAGTCTAGAAGTCAAGAAGAGAAAAGTTGAGGTAAAGATCCTGATAAATAATGTTAAATAAAAGAAATAATGTTAATTGAAGGTCTATGACAAGATATGAAATTCTGATATACTACACATTCACCACCCGACCTCAAATCCTTCTGCAGATTCATCCTAAATGAATGTTGTTGTCACGATACCTGGGTAGAAAACCAACAGTATTGGTTGGTTGCGTGTCTTTGTTTTGTTTCTTGGTCTAAATTGAAATACTTCTGTATTCGTTTTGGTTGCCATGGAAAGCAATTTGTTATTTGTACTGAACCTTTGAACAACAGTGTCATTCAAACTGCACTACAGGAGATATGAAGAGGCATTAAGACAGCAAAAATAAATAAATAGGATAAAACAGAAGCATAAAAGTTGTCATGGTGCGGTGCACAATATGAATTAACCACTTACTGGTTAATTACCTTACGCTTAACAAACCTTACAGATACTATGATTAATATATTTATAATAACAGTGTATCACATGTGAAAGGGGGGCAGTGAGCAGCCAGATATATTCATCAAGAAATGATGGAGACCAAAAACAGAGCTAAAAGAGGGTGAATGGTGGGCTCAAATGTGACCCAATGTATAATAATGCCCCCCCACCCCCACCCGCCAATCATCTCTCTTTCTCCATCTCATCCTTCACAACACGTTCCTGCCTTCTCCTCTTTCTCTTCGTTCCTCTCCCTCCCCATGCTCATCCCTCTCGCTCTCTCTGTGAGGCCACTGTGCAGCAGCAGCAGCAGCAGCAGTGTCCTGGACGTTTTCTCCATTAGTGTGAATTACAGTTTCCCGGGCCAGAGGATCCCAGCGTGCGAAAGCGCCCCTCTTACTCACAATAAGGTAGGCATCCATTTCTCCAAACGCCTGCCGTTTTGTCCCAGGCACAGACAACAACGGCTCCATTAACAAAGCGAAGCAGGACAGGCCAGGCGGTAAGTCTATACACCCCACTGACTGCACAGAGCCTGGGCTGGACACAGGGTCGCTCAGAGAGGTCAACCTCTCAGTCGGCTTTTATTATGTCTGCGGTTACAGGAGGCGGTGACACAGCTTGAGACCAGCCAATGTCAAATGAGTCAGTTTGTTCTCAGGTTTTCTTTCAGCGACACTAAAGAGGGATTGGCCACACTGTATAGTTTCACTGCCAAGAGTGCTCCAGTGCTCCCATTCAGAGCTGGCTGACTCAAGTTATGCACATATACTCTCTTTAACAACAGAAACAGGGAAAGTTTATTTATTCACATAGGATGAATCAGTCACATCTGGGCTGTGGTGTCACATCAGCAGTATCCACCTGTTCCTGAGGCCTTTTTTAAAAATCTATAAAGCAGTGTCTCACAGACTTAGGGTCGGGGTGCAAATTGGGTCATGGACGTGTTTTATTGACAAAGTAAACCGCATGAAAGAAAAAAATACCAGCACACTTATTCCATGACACAAAAGGACAAAGTTTTGATCTAACTTGGATCTCACCAGGTCAGAATGTTTAGTCTGCAGGGTAAATTGGACACTGCATTTCATCAAAAAGAGGCAGGCACTGTGGAATGAGAGACAGAAAGTAGCTCTCTGTGATGTCAACCCTTTCACGACATTCAATACCGGGGACAAAAACTTTGTAATACGGTACGAAAACACAGCCGGAGTCAAGAAGTATAACAGCCGCCTCACTTTAAAACTATAAACCAGCACAAAAATGACAATTAGGCTGCCGACTTAAACCGCCATAATCTGAAGAGACACATTACAAACATTAAATAAAAGTAACATTTGCATTTTGAAACATAACATAGAAAACTTTAATTATAAATCATACTCAGCGATTTTGATTATTGCTGTGTTGCCTGGTTAGTTGTGTGCTGTATCAGTTTATGAATTCATATTTTATGGCAATTCATTTTATACTTTTATATGTTAGAGTCCTGGGAAGAAACCAAATTTTTTTTTTGGGTCTCAAGCTGAAAAAGTTTTGGAACTTGGCTCAGGTCCCAGTTGACATGACACCTGAAGTTGTTCAATGTCCTCCTGGATCCGCATTCTTCACATATAGTTATTACATAATCTACATGTATTAATTTTTAATGAATGTCTACACTGTACATCTATTTCATATCTGTCCATCAAGGGAGAGGGATCCCTCCTCTGTGGCTCTTCCTGAGGTTTCCTACATTTTTTTTCCCTGTTAAAAGGTGTTTTTTGGAAGTGTTTTTCCTTCCGAGTCCAGGCTCTAACGACAGAGGGTGTCGCACACTGTACAGATCTTAAAGCCCTCTGAGGGACTGAGTTCTATAAATAAAATCTCACTTGACTTGACTATTACAAACCCTTTGACATTTCATTTCGTGCAGTCTCCTACCAGGCACTTACATTACCCACAATTCAACTCAACCACCCACTGTTCAGTCAGTAGCGGCTGATGCAGTCTCAATTTAGACGTTTCAACTCTAACAATTCAGACTTCACGCTGCTCCCTGCGGAACCACAACTTTGCTTTACTCCCCAACACCTGGAAACATATTAATGGACTTTTCAAGTCAGAAAAGTTGGTGACATGATCTGACTTGGGATAAAATCTAAGCAAAAGTTACTTTGAGTTGAAAGGATTAGTTGTTGCAGTTTATCAGTCTGATGAGGCAGTTGTGAGCTGGTTCCTCCACTTTCACCGAACGCCTCAAAGATTTTACTGATTATTTGGATCGCTGTTTTGTGACACATTTGACAACTTTAAAATTCCAAAATAAAATGTATTTATATGTCCCCACTGCTTTTTAAAATTGCCAGTTTTGTCCCCAAATAATTTGTTATAAATGTCCTGACGAATAACTGCAAAAAGAAATGTGAACCAACCAAAGAGAATCAGTTAATCATCTGTTATTAGATTTTGTCCGCTCATGTTGTTTAATGTTTGTTTTCCAAAATAGAATAGAAATACTTTATAATGTAGTGGGTCTTAAACTATTGCATTATTTTTATTATTGTAGGATGCTTAAGTGGGCGCCAATGAAAACTATAGCCTTTTGCTAACTCAGGCGCATTTACATTTGTTTGGATGTTGATTAATGTATATTGAACCTTTTGATATTAAAATGATGAATTATTTTTTTTATTACTTTACAAGAATTGGTTTGCATTTCTTCAATTCTGTCTCAATGCAACACTCACATTCCATATGCAAGTAGAAAGAGCTGTGGCTCACTGTAATCATTCCTCGTGTCACCCACCACTGTTTCAACGTACACGGACCCTTTTGCAGTTTGCAATCAATGAGCGAGCTGCGCGAATAGTTTAGCAACGCAAGTATGGTGGACCACAACAGCTTGTCAATGGGCGCTGCAAACACGAGCAGGTTTGATTGCGTCCTCAGTCCAGTCAACACATCTAATAGCTTGCACCCACAGACACCGCCGAGTGCTCTGAAAGGGCCGTGACCCTGTTGGAATTCTGTGCAACTTAGGTCAAGCAGTGGAATATCGATTTCAACATTTGCAGCTTGATTACTTGTCTGGATAACTGAGGGAGACAGCTACTTCTGTTGCCAAAATGTGCATGCAGCTTTTTGATGACATCGGCTGTAAAAGGATCTATATAGCATGTGAGTGTTTGTATTAAGGTAGCTTTGAGGTAGATTGGCGTTAACCTTTCCTTTAAAGGAGAAATCTGTCATATATTTACTGTAATAAATCATAAAATTACCATTATATGTCATCATAAATTAAGGTAACATGCAAAGTTGAAATACTTCCTACTCTGACAACAACCTGATGTCCTCCTTTAAAATTTCTGTGACTGATGCCTGTTTCACATTTACAAGAGTTCAAATTAATGCTGAATGTTCACCAAATGAGTAAGTGTCTGTTTAAGAAATCATTAATAATCTCTCAGAAAGACGAGATGTTTAAATTGAGCAACATGTTGATGAAGTCTGGCAGGCAGTGAGACAGGCAGTCACTGAACTCCAACTCCAGAGTGTGTATTTTCGGAGCAGTGGGCTTTTGTTTTCAGGATAACTGGCTTAGCTTTACATTGACAGACAATTGACAATTATAAACGGCTGATCAACTCAGAGCAATGCAATGTTGCACTCAGTTCACACTCCTGCAGCCTTCCTGAGCATTGAGCCAGTGAAGGAGGGGGCAGGGGAAAAACTCACTCCAATCATAGATTGTATATAAAATAGAATTTCAACTTGTTTAATATATATTTAATAATGGCTCCAACTCACTATTTGGGTTGTAGTACTCATTTTGGATGCACCATTGTTACATATTGCTCCTTTATTGTTTTTTTTTTTTTTCTGGTTGCTGACTGATGTGAACTCTGGTGCTGGTGCAAAACATAGAACAAGTGGGCTGTAGAAGTTCTATAACTGGACAAAAAATGCTAGAAATCTTCAAGCTGCAGAGTTTTGTGCCTGAGAGTTCCCACCAGTTGTTTGTTTGGCAAGAGACTCACATTTTCTTGCCACACTAACTAAACCACAAAGAACAAAAAAAAGGCTTTGGATGCAGCAACAATGGACTTAACTGTAGCAAAAGAACTCCTGTTCCTCCACCATGCAGATACTAAAACAGCTCAGGGCTCACTTCTCTCCTTCACCTATTATTTAAAGATCCTTCCGTGTTCTCCCCTTTTGTAATTCCCTCAGCATCGTCATGAAACTTTGATGAAGAGTAACCCTGTTAAGAGCCTGCCAAGGAGCTATGTATACAGACTGTGGCTTGACAGAGCCTGGGACAGTAATAGCTTTGGCTCTGCGAAGGCACTACTCCCAACTCGCCCCCCTCAACACTCGCAAACGTGACGCCAGCCGGCTGCACGAATCTTACGCAATAAGTCCGACTGACTGCCCAACATGCAGTGATCAAAAATTTACTGAGGCTTTTAGACTGTGTGCAGCTGGTGTACAGACGTCCTCAGTCACAAATACTTAAATCATTCGATTCTGTGATCTTTCAGTTCTTCAGAACCCTAAAAATCTACATTTTAAAAAACTACATTTTAATCCTGATATCCTGCAGTCACCATTAGATTAACCCTCATCCTGCCAGCTTATTTAATTTACAGGGACCACCGACTGGGGTCCCTGTGTGCCCCAAGAATAAACTACATTGAGAAACAGCCACCATAGACAAATATGAATTTGTTTCTTTTCTTATTTCTTCATTATTTGTTATGTGATTAATGTCAACAGAAAAAACAGGTTCATATTATTTTAGGGAAGCTACAGTTAAATAATTCAACAAAGCACATGAGGAAATCTCTGTCTGCTTCATCTGTGTCTGTCTCCTTCGAAATGACTCACAAAGAGCTCCCACCCCCCCGATAATGTGTAATACTTCAAACATGAACTTAATCAATAAATCCTGGTGAGCACCATCATGGATTTTGTGTTGAAAACTGGTTGCTATTCGGTCTGAATGCCCAAGACCTCTTTTCACCTTCTTTTCAACCGGCTACAATGCAATTACAGCATCAAAGTATCACAAAACACATTTGAAAGAAAGACAATACTGATAGGTGTGAAGGCATTTCTCTTGAGTCATACAGCACTGGTAGGTAAAATGTGGTCTACAGGAAGATGTAATTTCAACACATCTAATGCTTCATATAAGATGACAAACACTATATAGGTTGCTGCAAGTAAGAAGCTTCTAGGACATTGTCATGGGAGAAGTTCTGAGCATTAATGCAACACAGCTGTAGCCTAACGTGCATGCGCAAATACTAAGGCATGTTGGTTACAGCTTTGATGACAGAGTTATAGGTACTGGGACTTGCGGTATTGGGAGAAGTTAAACTTATAGTCATCAGGCCTTTCTGCATGAAGCACCAGAAAGCTTACTGGCAAAAAGACTCTAGGAAGTTGGCTTGTGTAATGTAACTAGCCTTAAAGTCCATGTTAGTCAAAAGATGTGGTGAATGAATGGGTTAAACACAGGACTTTTATCTAGGAAACCATGTGTAACTGGTAAATTCCACCAGGCGCAACACGCCTGCGCCACTGTTCTGATCTGTCCTCCGCACGGCTGGAGCACCCACAAGAATTTCAGCAGTGGAGCATTTTGCCCACCTGATCATGTTTACTTGCTCAGATTTTGTTGGTTAGGTCCTCTTTCCTTGCTCTTTGTGCTTCTACCATTGAGAAGCAGGCTATGTGGTTAGTTTCTTTTCTGTCTGTCTTTGTGATCATAAGTCTGCACTGGGTCTTTTATTTTGATAATTAACCAGATTCTCCCTGCCTTTTCTGTGTC
>JAJHUR010087123.1:0-28324 GCA_027495735.1 Lutjanus campechanus | reverse complement strand
ACTTAGTCGACACAGGTCAACTACCCAGGATGCATTGCAAGTTTAACGTTTCCTCAAGCGCTTTTTTCCATCAATCGCAGGCAATTAGCGGCCTAGTGTGGAGCGCTCAGTCAAACAGAATCCTATGCGGCCCCGATAGGCTTGTTTCCTCTCTTCTTTTGGTTTTTACCTCTGGGCGAAATGTGAATTTCACATGTTGGTAAATTGGTCTTTGCATCTCTGGGAAACATTGCGCTGAGGCCAAGGCAGGGGAGCCAAAAGTGCTTTATTTACTCCGCACAACATAATCAGGATAGAAGGCAGCGGTGCTGTCTTGGAAACAGAAACTGCTCAATACAAGGCAGCGAGTCGCTCCGCTCGGGCACCTGTAACCCCTCCAGATATGTGGAAATGTTTCCTCGCAGTGCGGAGACTTACCCGCACGGCACTGCATGGCAACGCTGATTTGGAAGGAGGACGATTTGTATTCAAGCCAGTATTGAAATAAGCCAACAATTGCCTCGCAAAGTAAACAGTTCTATCAGTTAATGAATCGAGACCTGCTTTGCTGGTGCGCACAGTCGGCTGTTTCGTGTTATAATTCAGCAACAGTTGGTAAAAAGACAGCAGACGCATAAGAGGTGAATACTAAAGACGGATTAAAGATGAAAAAAAAAAAGCGAATATTGGCTCACCAGCATTCAAGAACCTCCTATTTGAACCCAAATGTGACTTAACAGACTCTTATGTAAGCTCATTCACCAAACTGCATGATGTTTTAAGGCTAATAGCCTGTATCTCTACTATAATTTTCCGTTTAACTTACTTTGCAGATACGCAGGAAGTCTTGCCAACACAGCCGATAGATTTGCATACAAATTTCTCCAGTTCCAGTCTTCCCAAGAATCGCCTTTGGGCTTCACTCGAGATTTAGAGGAAAAAATGCTGCATTAGAGAATTTAAGAGGAAGAATTAAAGCAGCTCTGACTTAAAAACATCACGACTGAGTACTCTCCATATGGATTCGTATATACTACATGTATTATCCAGCTGAATTATTCACATTTTATGTCAGCGACATAACTGGAAAAGGATCATTTTTATCTTTTTTCCCCTCCTTAATGTTCCAATGAATGTGTTGACCTTGATGAGGTCAACGCATTCAAAGAGAATTGAAAATGAATGAGAAGGTCAGTAAAACAGATCTCAGAAGCCATGAAATCTGACTTCATGACTATTACAAGAGCCTAATTTCACCTCAGGCAAAAAAGGTGCAAAGTGGAGGCCAAGAGCAGCCATTTTTTGCAGATTCTAACACAGTTACCAGTCAGTAACTGTAGATCAGAGGTGGGAGACTTGAGTCACACTTACACCTATAATATGAAACATTTCTGCATTAAAATGCTGAGAAAGCTCGACATGTGTTAATGCTTTTTTTGACTACATTATCCCAAAAGTCCCATGATCCTTCAGATGTCATCAAACGAGGTCTTTTTTTCTTGTCTTAATGTAAAGGAGACACCTAGCTGCAGAACTATCACACTGTGTTCAAGTCACATATTTAAAATATTTGCATTTTCATAGATATTTAGAAGTAACATTTTGTTTTTGAAACATGATGATGATTCAGATCGGTGATTTCCAGTCAGAGCTCAACAATACGGACTGCCCGCTCGCTCTGGGCAAAGAAAATGCCACATCAGGCTACTAGTTCTAGCAGCTGTTATTAAACTAATCTGATAATCCATAAAATCTTAAAGTAATTTTTTATGCAAGAGTGGCAGAAAATACTGCTTTCAGCCTCTCAAATATGGAGATTATTATCATATTAAACTGAACATCTTTGGTTTTTGGACTGACAAACCAACACATTTAAAGATGTCACCTCGGACTCTTGGATGGACATTTTCACTATTTCCTTACACTTCACATGACATTTTAAGTGTCACAGCCCTATAATAAAAATGACAATTAACTCCAGTATTTGCTGTTATTTGACAACTACTAATAAATAAAACAATTTGTACAGGAGCAAATAAAAATTGACTTCGGGCAAGCAGACTTCTGACCTACTATGTTGTGCACGCAAATCTGGCAACCACAGTAACTTGGAACTTGCTTGAGTCTTGACGGTGAAGACTTAAGACCTGCTTGTGTCTCACTCTGCTGTCTATCAAAGTATTTTTCTCATGTTTTTCTTATTCCATATTGACAGAATACTCATGTTTATTTTTAACAGAGAGTTAAGATACATGATTATAGTGTGATTACTGATTTAGCAGCAGTTTGCCCTTGAAGCCGACCGAGACGCAGTTCATTTTAAACACTGTACTGTTGAATAGTTTAATCAAGTGGTTTCTAACCTCGGGGTCGGCCCCCCTCCAGAGTTTGAGAGGAAAAATCTGAGGGGTCGTGAGATGATAAATGAGAAATTCAAACTTCTGCTCTATGCACTTGTATTCATTTTTTCTTTTTCTTTTTTTTCTTTTTTTGAGCATTTCTGCTTCCTTTGTGAAATACTGGATCATTTCACCTCATTTGGCCTTGAAAAGTTATTTAAATGAAACCATCTGAGAAGTTTAGAGGTGAAATCTCTTTGGTGGAACTGCTAACAACTTTTCTGAAACATGATGATGGGCCCTGACTGGGTGCTGCTTTTTTTTCCACAAAGGGGTCAACCACTGGTTTAATCTTTGACCGTGCACTGTATTTTATAAACTTGTTCTATCTTCTCTTAAGTGATCTGAAAAGTCATTATACAGCTGTCAGTGAAATGTTGTGGAATAAAAAAATATTATCTTCCTCTCAAATGTGGTGAAGCAGAAGTACAAAGTCGTATTAAGTGTTAATATTCAAAATTGTACTTAAGAACAGTACTTTTTTCATCTAAAACAACATCAACAACAACAATATCATCAATAATATAACTAAAACATACACAACTCAGTCAGACAGACGAGCAGAACGGGGCAATTAAGTACATTTGGTTCAAAGAAGTACATGTTTAAGATTAAAAACGGCATGTTTCAGATTAGAAAAGTGTAGGTTTTACTTTAGGTATCTGTTTCAGATTAAAAAGTGCACGTTACAGTTTAAAAAGTAAATTTTTCAGTTTAAAAATTGCATGTTTCAGAATAAAACAAGCTTGTTTTAGTTTAAAAAGTGCCAGTGCCAGCACTCATGTGGGGTTTATGTGGGTTTATCTCTCCAGCAGACAGAGACTCAAGAGAATCAATGACATGAAGCACTGTAGCTCAAACCCTTGTATTGACTGCATTTGTTACTCATTTGTATGTCTCAATATCATAAACTAATTAACTTTTTATGTTGAGATTTGTAGTTTTCTATGATCCAACATTTCTCCTCTTGTAGATGCTACTGCTCCATCCAAGTGGGTTTATTTCCATCACGGGGTTAATTCTCTTATTTATTTCCTCAAATTTAATCTACTCCGGTTTCTCCCGCTGACAGCGTCGCTTTCATCAGGCTAAGCCGATTTGGATAGACTCTTAAACAACATCGGTGGGGTGAAGCAGCTGGATCTCTGCAAAAAACAAAACAAAACCCACAGCTTTGTTATCTCAAAATAATGAGATATTTAAGTCGCGCCCATGAGAAAACAACGCTTGATACCTTGAGATAACGATGTAATTCAATTGTTATCTCGGGATAGCAAACACGAGCACTACAAACTGAGTTGCTGTCTTGAGATAATGAGATAGTTAGGACACGATCATGTTAAAACAGTTTGATATCTGGAGATAATGACACAATTAAGTTGTAATCTCAGTGTAACAGGCCCTAAAAATAGTCGGAGCTGCTCTCAGCTTCTGTAAAAATGCAAATATTAGACAGAGGGAGTAAAAGTGTTGAGAGAGGAGGTAAAGAAAGTTAAAGCGAAAGAACAAACAACAATCTAGAAGAACAAAGAGAGAGAAGTTTAGGGTTAGGAGGTGCAGCGTAGTGAGGCATTTGCAGAAAGCGCTCAGTGATAAGGGGAAGGGAAGTGGAGCACAGAGGAGATATATTTCAAAGCATAATTAATAGTGCACCTGTTCCTGTCATCTGGATGAGTGAGAGTGTAAATGAGGTAGATGGCATGAGAAGGAGCGATAGAAGGAGGATTCGGTGAAGGTGGAAGAAAGGGAGGAGGAGGAGGAGGGGTGGATGGAGAGAGGGGAAGGTACGGCAAAGTGGAAAAGGAGAGGAGGAAGGGGGAAAAAGGCATCACGCAGGGGAAAAAAGTATAATGACACCATTATAAAATACAAGAGATGGGACACATATTATGGTGATTATGGCTCATTTCCATACATATAGAGCACTCTGCCAGTGAGTCAAGGAGAGTGCAGCGGCGCATGTCAGCGGCAAAGGCTGCCGACTCTCAACAGTTTGATCCGACTGCAGCGCCGGCGCAATCTGACTCCTCCACACGGCAGCAAAGTCAATGGGCGGGCAGGGACCTGTTTACCAATTCGCTTCAATGAGCTCTGTAAGAGAAGTATGCACTCCTTCACCTCGCGCGACTGTTTGGCTGCTAAGTATGCTGAGAGCACTCGGGCGTGACATTCAAGATTTTGAGAAATCCTGTTTTAAAAAAAATCAAGGCCTTTGAGAGGAGGGCCATTGACTTTGAAATAAATGAAAATCCAGCTGCATGAAATGTCACCGTGAAAATGACTGAGTCATTCAGCGCAGGTATTTGTGCAGGAGACTCCTTTTTTTTTTTTCCAAAGGAACATCTCGGGTTTGTTGATGGTACCCTGAGGTACTCCTGTGAGATGAATCAACAGGGTGAAAAGTGTGCAGGTGGGGGGAAGGTGGGGCTTTCGCTCACTTCAAATGGAAAACACATCAAACGTGGAGGGGCGAGTGTTTTGAACCCACACACCACTTTTCATGTCGGTGGCGCCGAGCGGCTTGAAATCCACTCCCTTTAAGGTGTTTTAGCTTCTCCACCAGCACATTAGGGAAAGTCAATTTTATTGCTCGGCTTAATCAAAAGACTTTCAGTGTGCAGAATATCTACTCTCACACGGTGCTCTCGATGAAGTTATAGCTGTTATTGTAATAAACACAAAGAAACAAGCCTCATCGAAGAGAAGGCCCGCAAGAAGTTTAATCAAACACTGATCCAAGTGGTGAAGCTGCTGGTGTTACACCCCAGAAACATGGGGAGAAATAATCACCAGAGTTACACGGTGGTGTTTCCACAGCGAGAGCTTTTCTCTCATGAATTCTCACAAGAATACAACTATTTACAAACCAGAACATCGATTGCAAAGTAGAAAGCACACACACCATTCGAGTTACCACAACAGTCACAGTGTTAAGCTGAAAGAACTTTCACTTTCTGTCTTATTACTGTCAAACACAAAGCAGTTTAAGGTCAGTAAACTCTCGCAAAACTCACTAAAGTGTGCACGTTATTATTGGTATTATAACTCTAACTTATTCAAAATGCCACAATAACAATCTCTTAACACTCTCAACATGTTAGAAAGTTACTACAGACACATTAACTTTTTAATTTAAGAACCACAACATACCTGAAAATGGGAAGAAATAATAGAAATCACAAGAGATATATGGTCGTGTTCCCTCAGTGAGAACTTTACTCTAATGAGGAAGATGCCCAGATTTCTCCAGGCATGTGTGTAGAGACAGAAGCAACCGATCTCAGACTAAAGCCACTATTGGCTTTAGTCATGTGTTCTATTTGACAAAATGTTTGATCAAACTTCAGAGTATCTGAAAAATGTAACCGAACCCCGCAGCATGTGATTTTTTTAAAAAAACTTTATCATGAATATTATCAATAAAATTTTGAAACTTTGAAGAGTTATAAGTTTATAAATCCTCACTGATATAAACAGATCCAGGGTTGGAAATCGTAGGTGTGTGCCAACAATGTGCCAGTTCATGTATGTTGTGCCTCTTGTCAATTAAAAACAGTAACTTCTTGTGGATCATAATAACTATAACTCTGTTGTGTTTCTTAGGATTCTTTTTCCTCTTCTTGTGTCCTAAAAAACCCTCCGAAACTTACAGTTACAGTTGCACTTCCTAGTTCCCAAACTTGGCAGATAGGTTCGCTCACTCACTACTCAGAAAAAAAATAAATAAATAAATAAAAAATCGATTGGCCACATGCAACTTTTTTTGGCTGAGAACTTTATGTCTCAGAAACAAAATATGTTTTTTCTGGATTATTTGGGGAAAAGGGGATTATCTTAAAATCTGTTCATTTGCTACTTTTTGTACAAATGTTGAGCAATTCGCTTAAAATTTGGCAAACTGCATATCACATGTTCAGTTTCACTGAATAAAATTTACACTGCAGTCTAAGCTTCCAACAATTCTTTACATTTCACTGTAGGTCCTGGAGAACTGAAATTCTTCAGCACATCCACTCGTGTGTGACAATAAGTTTGCCTTACTGGAACCACTGATTAATTCACAAGTCTGTAAATGCAAATATGCAAAACTGATCAAATCAAGCATCTCCACAGTCCCTCATTCAAATAATCTGACAGACATTCTTTGGATACTAGATATCACATCTCATACACATACAGTCTGCAGTGAAACTCACTGTTACTGTTATTATGCACATTTTCTATTTTGCCAAATGTTTGTTCGAACCAGCAGAATAATGTGATTTTTTCGTCAATTTTACCACCAGAATCTTAAGTTAAAACTGAGTAAGTCACCTCCTCTGATATAAAAAGGTCAAGGATTCAAAACCCAGATGGATGCAAACAATGCAGCAATTCATGCATGTTGTGTGTGTTCAAGTGCTTCTTGTCAGTTAAATAAGAAACAGTCAGTGAAAACCTCCTGATCTGCTTCAACTCAGTTTACTGCTACGTGCGACTGTATTTTTATTCTTTTTAAAATAGGTCAAAGAGCTCACTCATCTGCAGGTATTTTTAATGTTCTTAATTTAGACACTGAGCAAGGTGAGAGCAAATTTGATAGCTGGTGCAAGACTTGGGAAATGAACCTTCTCAATGCAATTTCCTTCAGTAATTAAAATTTTAAACCTAATTTAAAAATATTGATTTAAAAATGCAATAAAACATGCTGGATCACAATTACCGAAGTTGCCACTAGACTCATTGAAGGGCAAGTTTTCAGAGTCTGATACGCACACTGACGTGTTTCAGTTTCCACACTGCCAGCTAGTGTTGACAATGACTTTGGGATGACACAGTGTGTGTGTGTGTGTTGATATCCAGTCGTGTGCCTCCAGCAGCAGCTGTGCTACTGGCTTTCGGCGCTGATATTTATTGTCTCAGACAGCCCGACAATCTCATATAAGCCTGTTTCATGAGCGGCGTCCGTGAGGCGTCTGTGTTGTCAAGACACATTTACAGTAAAGACCCTGACTCTGAAATTAAAATTACCAAAGGGGAAAGTTTGCAGCGCATTAGCAGGCAGACCTAAAACAGTGACAGTGCAGTACAGTATCTGATCCGTAAGCCGCAGTGAAAACACTAATACATAACTCATGAGGCGAGGCTGTTGTAGCAACCCAGCAACAGTCGCATGGCGTATCGCATTATGCTGTAGCCTTTGGGGACCCTACATAATGCAGTTATGTGACAAAGCTAGTGCACGTCAGCCACAGGCTGGCTTCTGCCCGCTTGACAGTAGCTATGGAGTAAAAAAGTGAGAAGCATGTTATCTCCTATTGCACCTAGCTCCTGTAGCTCATATTTAAGTCCCTCATTATTCATGGTCATCCCAGCTCGGGATGGAGATTCTGAGAGCTGGCAAGATCCCCGAGGGGAGGGGCTAATCTGCCGCACGGGGGGCCCCCCCGACGAGTCTGGGGAGAGGAGAAGGAAGAGGGAGCTGAGTGGCCTCCGAGGCCCAATGTCAGCTCGCTCCTCTGGGAAAGAAAAGGTGCTTACTGGCCCTTCCAAGTGATTGATGATTGGGCCCAGAGCAGAGGTAGGACACAGCCATAGGTAGACAATGCGAGACTCTGCTTTGGACAATCCATTTATGTCAATGGGATAGAAGACAAAAATATGTGAATTCCCAGGGCGGATGTACGGAAACAAAATAGAAGTTACAGGTAATGATTGTGTTGGGAGAGGTCACCGAGGACATAAATCATACTGGCTCTCACACAGGGCACCATTATCACACAAAAACCTCCTACATGAATTATATTCCCCTACACTCACCATTATCTTCCCACAGAACTAAACCTATACTCTCTTTTTACTCTTGTACACTCAGCCAGGATGGTACGCACATAAAGAGCAGGATAATAGCATCTCTGAATGAGAGTAGTCAAGTCAAGTCAAATTTTTATTCATAAAGCCAGGGTATCACAAATAACAATCTGCCTCAGGGGGCTTTACAATCTGTGCAGAGTACGACAACCTTTGTCCTACAGACCCTGGATCAGGTAAGGAAGGACTCCTTTCCAAAACACCCTTTAGAAGTCGTGCATCTAGACAACCACAACGTTAAAACTACTGACAGGTGAAGTGAATTTTATCATCTCCTTACAATGGCACCTGTCAACCTGATGTATTAGGCAGCAAGCGAACAGTCAGTTCTAGAAGATGATGTGTTGGAAGCAAGAAAAATGGTCCAGCTTGAGGACCTGAGCGACTTCGGCGAGGGCCAAAAACGGGTCATAGCTGTTTTGACGGCAGATGGTTTTAACGTTGTGGCTTACTGATGTTTGCAATAATAGTAGGGAAGTAATGGTTGAAATGGGTTAAAAAACAAAACAAAAAAGTTGTCCTTAACCACAACATGACTTAATATTAGCTTTCTTTAGCTATATTTTTGTAGCTCTGGCCTTTAGTTTTATTAGGAGTGATAACATAATCCTCACAAACTTGACTGCTAAGATATGGTAATGCAAAAACATTGTTAAAATAGGTCAAAATCTAACTCAAGTCCTCGTAGAAACCTAAGTGTCCTTGAAAACATTTTGTTTCAAGAGGAGCACAGTCAGCCAACAGGGATCTGTTGCCTGGCAAGAATTCAACTTGCATTTCTGGTCATTAAAAAATATCCTCATATGCTACTATTTGCACCTTCTGACAAATAAACTACTTTTCTTTCTCTCAGACGCTGCACGGTAGAATTTATAAACTCCAAATATATTCAGGCCAGGTAACCAGGCAGCTGTGGGACTGATTACAACCATGTCAGATCTGATCTGTCTTGTCTCTTTATAAAGTGTGTGTGTGTGTGTATTGGTTAGGGAGGGTATTTGTTAGCCATTTTGCCTCCGGGGAAAATGATGGCAGTGGCATCATCAGCGGTTGTGAAGCACGCCACGTTTCAGCGCTAAACTACTTCATTACTCTGGAATCAAATTGCCCTAATCGGAGATGGATGTCCTGATTTGCGGCGACACAAGGTGTGTGTGTGTGTTTGTGGTTATGTGCGTGTTGCAGGTGCATCCATGCGTGAACATGCTAACATCCATGTGTTTTTTAGAGGGGGTGAGATTGCAATATAAATCAATTTGACTGCATAATGAAACCTGAGATAAAGCAGACATGACAAACGCCAGTTAGGACACAAGATTGCTTAATTAGATATGCACTAAACTGCATGTAGCAAGGCTGAGGCCTGCCTGAATAATAAGACAGAACTTTCCACTAAGCATCTACCAATGTTCAAAGTGTAGATGTCTGTCGTTTTCTGCTTTAGTCTGTTCATGTGGTGTCCTCTTCCCAGGCCGTCCATATAATATGGTATTTTAACCAACCGGCATTTGCAAGAAATCATTTTCTTTCTCTGTCGGGGGGTTAAGCTGATCTCTACAGCAGCCTAAAGCCTTTTCTTTTTATAGTTAATTCGTATAGATTCAGATCCCTCACACAGCGATGGATGCAGAGATTAGTCATTTAATTGGACACCTATCAGACGCTGGACACATTTACTTATACTTCATCTCTCTGTGAGCATTTTTACATCTTAAAACAAAAGGGTTTACATTAATGTGGGTCAGAAAGCAAAAGATTCGTCTTTCACATCTTCCTGATAAGCGGCCTGTTTGCAAATGTGGGAAATAAAGGCCGCTGTCGTGGTACGAAGGTGTTAAATTACAGTCACGTCACGCTGAAGTTCTACTCCGTATCCCATTGACTTCTATTGAGGACAAATTAGAGGATGTGTTTCTGGTTTCATTGAGGCTGCTCCGGCAGACGCACGGGTCGGAGGTCACCTTTGTTCAATGTTGACTGTCTCCATGGGCTCACACGGCCAGTAGAAACACTGCTGCAGTGTTTGGAAATGAAGGACCCATTATTCTAGTGTTTCATCACTGTGTTTTGCACAACATGATGCTACCAGAATACCAATTGTAGCATTGCCCTTACCGACAGTTTGTGAGGTCTCAATCACATCCTTTTTGGGAGGTGAAGGCTATGAAGGCACTTTTGACGAAACCTTTATACAGTTTCAAAGATGTAATATGTAAGAGCTGCCCACCTGTTGGACTAATACTCCAAACAAACTGGATAGCACAGGGATGATGTAGTTTTGTAAGGCAACCCAGAAGTTAGCTCCACAAAAAAGCCAATGAGATTTTTCCACTGGATTTTGGAATTAAAAGGACTGTAGCTTCTGAACCACACGGCCTACATACATAAGTACGGAAAGGAAACCTCTCAAAGTTTCCTGTGAAAGTGTCAAGAACACTCCAGGTGATAGAAAGACAGAGCAGCAGGTCTTTGAAGTCAGAAAAGTTTGAAAAATCTTGTCTTAAGGAGCAAGTTGGCATAGACGCTTGGATCAGGAAAGTGTTGACACGGGAGACCAATATTGCATCCTGTGTCCTACCAACAAGCAACACCGGCTACACAACCTTACTGACCTTAACCAAGCAGTTTTAGTTGCCTAAAACCAACCAAACATTAACCACAAAAGTAACACATCCTCCTTTATCTCTCTGCTTCCTGCCCTAACATACCCGAATAAGTCAGCCTCCTACTTCCTTGTCCCTTATTAAACAATATATGAAATAATATTATCCAGGCTTGTTTTGGCTTCTCTCTATATAACATATTTACAATCTGAGTGATCTGTGCCTGCAGTTTTCTGTTCTGCTCACCTCCAGGGGTTTTGGATGCAATCCGAGCTGGATCAGGAGCACCTTATAAAGAGCAAAAACCTGCCCTGCAAAAGTACGGCCGCAAAAAAAAAAAACTGTAATAGTATCTGTTCAATAATGTTGTTTAACTTTGTGATGAGATTTTTTCTGAAACAAAGAGGCATACTTTCCAGACTGTGTCACAAAGTAGTTTGCAGGCATCCAGCAGCAGAGTGAGCAGGATGGAAATGCATGGAACACATTTTCAGCCGGTATGGAAATAACTCCTGAGGCGTTTTGCTATCTGCATAAATATTTCAGGAATATGTACAATACACTAGGTAATAATAAAAAGGACAGACTTTACAGTCACTCTAACAGAATCACAGTCATTTCGGGACAGTGTAACAGCAGCGCAAAGATAAAGTAATTTGACAGAACACAAACAAACATTCACAACCAACTTGGTTGATGTGTGGCCCTGTGAGTAACTGTGGATGGTGTTAGCAGCTCTGGGTGAATCTGTGTTGGTGTCCAGTGGGATTTTTAGCAGGCGGTTTGTTGCTGCTTCTGTTTTGTCTCTTAAACTGTTGCATTGTTCGGGTGAGCTGACATAATTAGCTCGTAAGCTCCAATCAGGCAGCATTTCTCACAAATAAAACATAACCCTCCCTCTACAGCTATACTAGTGGCTGTAGGAGGCCGTATAGGCAGCATAATAAAGAGCAGATGGCGCCTCTGTGATGTCACCCATAGGTGCTTGCTTTGAAGCTCTCAGAGTGGTGGCTCAGGCCGTCACCATCTTGGCAGTGCTTGACTCGGCTAACAATCGAAAATGTTAGTTTAGCATGCTAACATTTGCTAATTAGCAAAGGAAACCAATTGCAGCTGAGGCTGATGGAAATGTTATTTGTTTTGCAGGTGTTGTGGCACTAGATGAAAAAAACCACAGGGTCACCAAATAATTAGCATTCATCCTCCTCCAAATATGAATGTCTGTACAAAATTTCACGCCAATCCAAGCAATAGTTGTTGAGATATTTCAGTCTGGATCAAAGCATTGGACCAATCGACCGGTATTGCAGTCCTTAGAGCTACACTGCTAGCACGGCTAAAAACAATGAAAATCTCCAGAAATAATCAAAATATCCACAAGTCTTCAAACATCTATAATCAACTTCTGTGACCTTTCCTTGTACTCTTCGCTAAACAGAAGTGTGGGAGGTGGAAACCTTGTGATCTTATTAGCTTTTCTGAACTGGTTGCCACAAAAACGTGATTTGTGTTCAATGTTTTGTGACATTTTTGACAAAGTTTTCGCTGCCCGACACAAACTAACAGCACGAGTGCAGGGAAATAAGACTGATGAGCTATTAACATTCATACTCTTAGCTACTATATACTATAAAAGCTGCACAAAGCCTAGTCACGGAGTCACATAATGCATACATATGCATACATATTGTCGTCTCACACATACACAGTGTAAATGTCACTGAGGGATGCAATCTGTTCCTTCCACTCTGCATAGCAGGAGCAGTACGACGCAGGGTGCGTTCTCCCAAAGCCAGTTGTGAGAGGCAGATATTAAAATGGCGCTGGGAGAAACAATTTACACACACCCATAAATTAATCCGCCGCTAAGATGCGATTTTAATATCTGAAAGGGGGCCAGGGCGCTCTAAATGGCAGGATCGGTGTCACAGACGTGAGGCACACCAGAAGTGACTGCACAGGGAGAAACTTTATGTCCCGGTAGCTCCACGACGCCAAACTGAATAAGTGGAGGTAATGGAGCCGAGAGGACAACAACAGCAGACTGGTATTAAGGTATAACACCACTGATAACACGCTGGGTCTGTCCCACTGCACGCATTTGGGGATTTTAGCACTTAGGTGCACGTTCAACCGCCACCTGGTATGGAGGCAAACCTGTCCCACTTCTGAAAAATGCCAAATCCCCGCACACATAACCCACACATGACACACGTGAGAAGTGGCATTTCTCCCATAATTCATCCATGTCTGCTGATCTGTAACATGCTGGATTCAGTTTGAATACCATCAGATCATCTGTTCAGACTTTAATCAGTCTTTTGGTGTCAATAATAAAGAATTAAACCAGTTGATTTTTTTTTATTGAAAACATTAAAATGATCTTTCAGCACTGGTGGAGTTTTTTACACTTGACTGAAGACTTTGGATAAGCACGAGGGAGATCTCTGCAGTATATGCATTATGTATGCACATATTAATCTTCATAGTAAGTTAGTAAGTTGGAGTTAGAACTGCTGCCTTTCCCTTAGATGTTGTAGTAGTTAGCATAATGGAAACGTGTACTTAAATGCAGGACTTAAATAAGTGTACTTAATACTAATTAAAACAAAATTAAAACAAAACTGTTTCTGACCTTGTATGGTTTTCTGTTGCTATCTTCTGGTCCTTTATAACTGAAAAATAGAGCCTTACACCAACACTGCCATGCTTTTTCACCTTTGCTCCTTCGTAGTTCTGCTTCTCATCTGTAGTCGAGCCTTCACTAAGCCCTGCTGTCCTTAGTTACTGTTGCTACGTCTGTCAAGCTTTCTATTCTTGCGCTGCACGTATGTAGTTTACAGTGATGACGGTGGCAGATCTAACACTGAAATTGGGAATCATTTCTGAAACACAAAAAACGGATATTTTGTGCAGCTAAAAGGAGGACTCTCACTCGCAGATTTCATTAGTTTAGCGAGCTAATGCTAATGCTAAAACTCTGAGTTTGAGTCGGCTAAGAAGTCCGTCTCCAGCTCACTTTTTAATGTTTCCATTTGACACATTTTAAAATGAGAACCCTGTAAAAGAGTCTGAATTCAGGCTGCGTACATGATATAATGTTAAGCGACAAACTTGCACTTTAACTTAAACTTGAACTTTTCGCTGAACTGTTTATGGAGCACAAATAATGAAGATTTATGTTATGCTGATAATAATGTAGGTGAGGGTGCTTGGATATTTTTTCTCCAATGATCTTTCATTCTATTCTTTTCCACTTTCAGCTACTTTCTCCCCTCTTTTGGATCTTGTGCCACTATCATTACCTCAGGAATAATAAAAATGTGTGACAATGTGAGACTATCAAACATGCTGAATGTTTTGCATGCACAAAATGTGGAGCTTGGGAGTTCATATGCAAACACGCCACTTTATTAATCAACAGTGGAACTCTAGAGAATCGAGGAAATTCAACTTCTTTTGGGTGCACTGTACGGAATATGCGATGGCAAAAAAATATTTTAAATCATTGCGAGTCACGAAATCTTTAGGAAATGTCATAAAAATGCAATATGCATACATAATATATCCTGCAGCTATGATGCGCTGCCTTCAAAAAGGCATATGATCTCAGAGCACGGTTATACAAGCGCTGCTGAGCACAGTGAGACATGAAATTGTTCAGTCTTGTGGACTGTCTCATAATGTAACTATTCATATGATAGCAGCCGAGATGTGAGGATTTCAGAAAGTTCATGGGAAGTTGTGGAAGACAAGACCGGAACAAGAAAAAGTCAATTATTTATTTGTGTTTTGCAGTTAGAGATTTCTTGGCTCGGCTTCACTTTTCCCTGCACGAGTATGAGACTGCTGTTGAGCGTTTCCCAACCTTCCAGGTGGTGCCAGAGGAAAAACAAGGTTGTCTGGGTTTTCCTGCTGGTCGCCCTAATTCACCCAAAAGTGTGGCCATAACCGAAGAGGCAAACACACATTATTATAGAACACTAGAACAGCAGTCTGTAAATCCATAATCCTGACAACTTGATGATAAAGGAAAAGCAATGCTACACACATAAAATCTGAATAAGAAGTTGACCCATTAGTAGCACCTCTGCAGCTTTTGACTGTATCACACGATCTTTTCCAGCAGATGTTCATGTCTCCATTTTTAAGGACTTCTTGTACATGTCAGTGGTGGAACTATGGTCCTTTATTTAACTAAAATTAGATATATCATAGTCTAAATATACTACACTGCATGCTAGCTTAAAAAAAAAAGATTATTTCAGACATTCGAAACTGCTGTTGACAGAAAGTCCATCAGCAAGTATCTATGTCAGATTTCAGTTAGTGTTTTTGTCCAGAAAAAAAAAACGGGGGGAAAAAAAGTTTAAAAAAAACAACTTAACTCCTTATCGGGGAAATTTCATTGGCCAGGACGTCAACATCATCTGTTTACCTGAATGGTGGCTGCAGTGGTGCAGCAGCTTCTCTGTCTCCCGGTTATTGAATTGATAAACTTGTACTGACTGCACCCCTTTGAGAAAATTGCTGTATACTCCGAACAACCTGCTGCTATTCATTGCTGCTATACAACTGCTGTTATTTTTGACATTCCCTTTGTTGTTACTGTTTTTTTTTTCCTGGTGACTGTTGCATATTAGGCCACCTTATTAACTTTAGTCTGTACAGTCTTTTTATACTTTTACCTATTATTTACAAGTACTGTGGTGTGTTTATTGTGTTTCTTATGTTTTTTACTATTGCTATATTACGTACACCAGGACCCGAGTACCTCAGTTTGTTCTCATATGTTTTAATATTTCCTGTAAGAACAATAAAACATCCTTATCCTTATGATCAGGAAGATACAATTTATTTATGAGAACTTATGATGCTCAAAGCCTGAATAAGAGAGCGAAAGAGGAGGAGAGGGTTAATGGGTGGGGGTGTGTGGTCCTGCCCCTTAAACTCATCATGACCCTTCCTAAATCTCTCCCCTTTTAGAACCTTGGTCAACTTTGTCCTTTCCTAGCTAACACCAGCTACTAGCTAGCCAATCAACATCAATCGTGTGCTAGCTAGTTGCATCTGATAGCTAATGTTCGCAAAAGCTACCTCATCCACATCAAACGTTAGCTAGCTGTTTACCTAACGATTTGCTTACGTTAGTGAGCATAAGATGTGACCATAAGTTTTCTTTCCAACATAGACTAACCCAGCACACCGCATGTCTGTACTCTGGTACAGGAAACAGGAAAGGACAAAGTTGACCAAAGTTCTGTCAGGTATCAAGCTTACTGAACTGTTACTGAAGCACAGAGCAAAAAAGGGGCGGGGCTTAGGAAGGATCAGTTGCGATAATAATTCCATTGAACTCAAAGTTATATAACAATGATGTAGAAGTTTAAATCTCACCCCACACAAGATCTCTTTAAGTTTTTATTTTTATTTTTTATTACTGCATGAGATTTTTGAGGGGGAAGCAACAAGTGCATCCACATCTCATGGAAACAAATGACAAAAAAAAACATATTGTATGTATAGTGTATGGTGAGATTTGAACTTCGACAACTGCTCTTTAACAGCTCTGAATGATGGAGGGCTTTCACTTGTGTGGGAGTAAATAACCTCTTTAAGATGATAAAACTGTTGTATTTTAATGAGGATTATACACCGAGTCTCTCAGTATTCATCATCCTCAGATATAAGAAAGAAGAGAAAATAAAGCTACTCATATATTCATCTGCTTGATTTAGCTCTTTGAAGTTTAAGATGTGTATTATTGTCATTTAAAGCCCGCATCAACCACAGATGCCAAAAGTTGATCTCAGGACATGATTTTTTTTCTTTTTAAAATAGTGCTCGCTAATGAAACTATTTGCACCTGCTAATAAGATAGCACAGGTGTGAGCAAGGAGAAATGCCACACTGTTTGACACTCACTGAGTCAGAGCGAGTGGGAAACTAACAGGATTGGTTGTAGAGGAGGGGGAAGACACCGCTAGAGCTTTATCCATTCCTCTCGGCCCCATGCATCTGCCACCATAATTTGCGATAATGACGGCATCCCAGCAGGGCCACTCTGCGCAGAGTGATCCGGAATTGATTTAGTGCATTAATTACGCCCCTGTTACGCCGGTGTCATGGACAATATTTTACAATTTGATAAGCAAAAGACGCGCCGTGGGATCATTTTGATGAATTGCGAGGGTTCGGCCGTAGCGCGCTTTTATGGTCGTACCTTTTAATTTAACGGTAATCACATTCCCCCTCCGCACCGTGAAGGCAGCAAGACTTTAATTTCACCTCTGAGACCTCTGCTCTGCACCGTGTCTGCTTTGATCAGGCCGACAAAAAAGCAGGCATGCAGCCGACCACACACACACACACACACACAGACACACACACATGCAGAGATGAATAGGTGAGCAGCACAATCGCATCCCAGAATACAATGGTGGGTTGTGTGCATGCATGTTTAATGTGTGTGATTGTGTGTTCATGCATATGTTTCCATAATATTTGCTGTATGAATGTGTGTGTGCATCTATTCTGTTACCCTCTGCACCTTTCTCTGCATTGAAACAACAGCTCTCCAATGCTGCAGGCTATTCAGCCAACCAGCCCAGTAATGAGAAGGAGCAGAGTCTCAGTCGTACCACCTACCAAGCCCCCCCTGGGGGCAGAAGACACCCCGACATCCAAACTGTGGGGCTGCAACTCCCACAGGAGTCAGGTCTAACAGTGGCGGCCCAAACAGGTCAGTTTGCAAAAAAGTTGGTGACTGTCAACAGTATGCATGCACAGTCTATTCAAATGTCTGCCTCTGTTTTTATATATGATTCACATCTCTTCCTTTATTTAACTTCATTATTTTCTTTGTCTCAAATTTTTTATCAGCCAATTCACTTAATCTGCCAACACCTTATGATAAATTACTCCACTGAAGGATAAAATCATCCTTAAATATGAAATAATACTGACTGTCATACATCAGTATGTAATTTTAACTATTATAAGGGCTACAATTACACTACACTGTAGTTGTGAGCCGATGTAAGTCCAATGCACAAAAATGAAACCAAAAACTCCAGGATACAGGTTGTCATCCTGTACTGGTGACATCATTTGGTGTTGCAGTGTCAAGGTCCTGCCCACACACCCAGCCAACTTAATCGCTCAGCTGTCAATCATGACACGAAACAAACTAAAATAACTTGAATCAATTAAAACCAAACTTATCAGAAAAAAAAAACATTAGCGTAATAAGAACTACCTAAAATGACAGAAACAATATTTGGCAAAAATTTATTTCACGTGTACTTTGATTTTTTTTAGTTTAGCCCATGCCCCATCTGCTAACATGGAGTGGGCGGGGTTTATAACTTATACTGCAAAGGCAAACTGTATATGAATAATACCAAAACAGAGACCTGTGACTGTTGAGCAACTGAAGCCGTATAATGAGCAAGAACGGGAGAGAATTTCACTTCCAAAACTTTGAACATTTAGTGTTCTCCGTTTTTAAATTCTTACTGAATGTTGCTACAAGAAAAGGTGATATCTCACAGCGATAAACATGGTCCTGTCCCAACTTTTTTGGAACATGTGCATATTTACAAAAAGTCTGCACATTGAATACCTCGTCTTTGTACTGTATCCAGTTAAGCATAGGTCAAAAAGTATTTGCAAATCATTGCATTATGTTTTTATTTACCTTTTACGCAACGTCCCAGCTTTTTTGGAATCGTGGTTTGTAATATCCATCCATGGTTTTACATCCATTAACTGTCTAGACTTCAACCTTCCTCCTATGTTTGCCCACAGGGGGAGTTATAGTTGTTCACAAATACTTTAATAAACACTAGGCCCAATTTTCACCTTTTAACACCCACTGTTCTGCCTGTAGGATGTTAGCTGCACTATGTAAAACTTATAGGGGTTGTCAATAGTATTAAGTCACATGAATATGTAATATGTGTATGAATATATATGACTCTTAACTCTGTTATTTTTGTCATTTTCACACAGAATGTCTGGTCACAGTGCAGCAAAGTGTACAGTGTTAAAAGTGTTTAGGGTTAAAAGGGTTTAAGTGGATAAACCAGGCCTGAGCAAATTTCTGCCCTGTTTAAATGTCTCTAAACTGAGTTTAGGATGGATTATTTTGCCACAGTTGTCACCAGGTATTTCACTGTTATTCTCTCTCATAGGTGTTACATTTTGCTTTGTTGTCTCCCCTGTTTGCCGCTGCAAAGATACATTTTCCCCACAGTGAACATCAGGTAATCTGGAAAGCCACGCTTATTGTTTCAAAGCCTGAAAACCTGAAAAACATCAAAATAATCATCAAGGCTGTGCACCTCTGCGTTCGGGTGAAAACAGCTGCACCAGCAGCAACAAAGCAGAAATGACAAGTTCATTCAGTCTAAGCAGCGGCAGAGATGAAAGATGGCTTTTTGCTGTTGTAGCTTTAATGCTAATGCTAGCTCGTGTTCATCTGTCACACTATACATTGGTCTATAGAGAGCTGAACTCCCCCCGGAGACATTATTTCAGTAAAGAATATGCAAACAGTGAGAGACAAATCATTTTTAAAATCCTGTTTGATCTGTGCCATGAATTACACATTTCCAGAATGTGGGAAAAAGAATTAAAAGAGGTTAAAATCACCACAAGTCTGGCCATGTTAAGAGCTGCCGCTATGGGAAAGAAGAGTTAGTACGCTCCGTATGCCCAGGTGACACTTCCTACCGCTACCTGTGCATTATTGGTACTTCATGCGTGTGGTTCCACACAGACTGCGTTGCTGCCAAAGGACTGCTAGTGCCCGCCCTATCGTTCAACACTGAGTTTGCAGAAAAGTTCTGCAGACAAGCAAACAGTGAGCTGTGCTGCTCAAGTGTGCTGACTGGCTCTGCAAAACTGTTAATATGTGCATTGAAATGACGAGCAAGAAGTTCAGCAATGCATGTTCAAATAGACAGTGTGGTGCAAGTGTTAGTACGTGACCGACTCTACAAGATTTTGACTTGCAAAATTGCAAAAAAAAAGTCAAAAAAGATTTAAAAAATGACCTCTGGAATCTCTCTGTGTAACATACATATGTTTCCTAAATAGGGTCCCATGGTGGCCCACCTGAAAGAAGGGGGCTTTTCCTTCTTTGTGGTCTTCAGTCAGGCATCAAGATATTTGAAAAGGGTAGAAGAACAAGTGCAGGCACACACAGACGTGTATTGTAGCTCTGCAGAAATGGTAAAATCCCCACATCATGGCTGTCTGTAAAATGCCATTTTTCTGTTTTTGTTGAAACAACATCCTGATTCCAGTTTATTTTTTTGTATAATAGAATTTGTCTCACAAATAAATATGCTAGTGGGCATAAATATGCTAGATAGAATATTTATTCTGTAATTTTGTCTGTTCAAATCCTGTATTTGTGAAAACATCAGCCAAAAGAATGAGATCCAGTCACGTTTCCAATAAATTGTGTTTACAAATTGGTGTAGAATAATTTCCTCATCTCTACACATTTGAGAAACAAGTGAAAGACAAGTGGAATATTAGCAACTTTTTTCTTTTCCTTTTATTTTTGTGTTCAGCAGCGTCTAGTAAAACACTTCTTCAAGCTTTCCCTCTTCACCAAGAGAGGGAGAAAAGAGAAAAAAACTATAATAGAATAAAACAAAGAGTAAAATGTTATATTTTTCTTCCCTTGGACTTGGACGTCTCCATTTACCCCACTATTAACGGGCTATAAGATACATCAGGGTTGTGCCACCGTGATCTGGCAGGGTGCTGGCTGGCGCGAGCAGGGTGCTAATTTTCCCAGCGTTAAGAGCTGTAATTATGCAGACGCTGCCGGGAGCCCGCGAGGCGCTAACAGCCTCCCGTTCCAGGCGACAGTCCCAACCTTTTATGAGCTCCTCAGCTGGTTCAGAGGCTAATGAAACTGCACGATTCGCCCGGCTAGCACGCCCCTCTCCAACCGCCGCGCGGGGATCATGGTGTCATTATTTGGTGAAGAGGGCCGGTGACAGCCATTGTGCGGCGTGAAACACAATGGTGTGAAACATCTGTAGAGAGCAGGGACAGGGAGTGATAGAGAGAGGAGCACTTGACCTCCTCGCTGGCCTTGTCCTCTACCTCTCTCTGTCTCTCCATGTAAATAACATCTCTCACAGCGAGGGGAGAGCTCTGCTCTCAGCCTCACTCAAAAGGCCTGCAGCACAGACAACACAGAGATAGATTCACATTGTCATGGGAAACTAATTGGGGGGAAAATTCCACACAAATAAGAATCATACGATTTGACCTGAGGAACTGAGATTACTTTCCAACACACCAGATATGGACACTTGACTGTTACAAACAAGTCTACGGGGACTCCTTTTTTGAGTTTTTCATCCCGTTTCCTTCTGTTTGTTTCCATCCACTTGTTTTTAAGCACATTTTCAATTTGCACATCATTCACACCTGAGTGGAAATGACAGGAATTTAGAAAAGAGTCAAAATATCACAAAAATGTTACAATTGGCTGAGGTTCAAAAGCGGACGTATTGATAAAACTCAAAACAAGGTGCATAGATTATGACGGAAACGAGCGTGTGGCTCAAACATCCACTGAGGAGTTTGAAAATAGATGCAGACTCAAATTAATTTGTGACACAGACATAAATTACACATTCCCAGTTTGTTTGTCTGTAGTTTGACTGATGCTCTTTTGATCTGGTAATTTTATGGCACGTTCTTCTTCTAAAGTGGATTAATGGCAGCCAGCGAGGGCCGGACAATTAATTGAAATCTTATCGAAACTACAATATGGCCGACTGCAATTTTCAAATCGCAGGTGGTGCAATATTTGTAAGAGACAAAATGTGTATCAAAATACCATTTTAAATGAAATATTGTCTCGCTGCAGCAATATCCGAGTCAACACATTGTATTCTACATATTTGTTTGGTACAGATCCCCAAAACAAGACATGAGAAAAATGATGTAAACTTTATCATTCCCTCTAATATCGTAAATCATATCAGTTGCAAAATCAGACTAAATACCAGACCCAATATTCATGAAATTCATTTGCATTTTGAATTTGCCCAAACTTTTTGTGGAAACTAGGCTTTTGTCTCCCTCTTTTGCCTTTATTCTCCCTCAAAGAGCCATCAGCTGAACATCTGCTACCTGGTAAACTCCTGTGCTCGCCTACATAAAAGCTCTTAGGCTAAGGTTTCCTGTAAATTGGGAAGGATGTCTTCGGAAAGTCACCCTATGTGCCGTGATTTGACAGTAACTGCTGTGAAAGCCTTAGTTTTAACACTTAGGCAAGGAGACAACCTAAGAGGCATAAGTGAACCCCTTATCTTGGGGAAATATTTTGCATAGGGGACAGACTTAAGTTTGAAACTGCTGCTTTTTGTAACCTGCATTTAATACAGTACAACTTTTAAGTTAAATAAGGTGAAGTTACAGAAGGTTTAGTAAAGTAAAGTTATGTTCTCTCAGTAATAGGAGCAGTTGGCAGCCACTGTGCAGCACCCAGGGACCACCTCCAGTTCTAAGCCAGTGCCTTGGTCAAGGACAGTGGCAGGATAAGTAACTGAACATACATGTTTTTTTATGGCGGGGAAACTGGAGCACCCATATAAATCCCACGCAATCATGGGTAGAACATGGAGAGAAACTCCATGGTTGAACTCTGTGGTTGCTGACGTCTTTCCGTGGATAAGTTAATTAGGTCTCTAGTTTCCCCAGTCCACCTCAAGGACATTACATGGACACCCTTATGCGAGTGCTGAACATTTCATTCCAAAAACTCTGGGCCTTAATCTGCAGCTACAACAGCCTCCACTCTTCCGGGAAGGGTTCCCACAAGATTTTGGAACTTGGCTGCGGGGATTTGTTCCCATTCAGCCACAGGAGCATTAGTGAGATCCTCCGACATCAGTGTTGGCTCACAAGGCCTGGCTCGCAATTTGGCAGCCCAAACCATCCCACCGGCGCTGGGTGGGGTTGAGGTCAGGGCTCGGTGCTGGTCACCAAACTGGGAAAAACTTTTTTGTTATGGACCCGGAAATCTGGGTCACTGAACTCAGATCACTGGAGTTTGCAGAGTGTGCATGTATCTGAAGTAGGTCAGACTATTTACCTAGACTACACTTTCTCAGGTCTACCAAAGAAAGCTCTTAGGTAACTACAAATTGTTAGAAATGCAGCTGCCAGAAACCAGAAAAGATGAACAAAAAAAAAAAAACATTGTAAGGTCTCTACAGTTACCAATAAGTAAGAGAATTTACTTTTAAATACTGATACTAGTCTACAAATCTCTAACTAGCCTAGGAACTTTAATACAACACTTACCTAATGCATTTTGTCACTATGCTGCACACTTGAAACAAAGTTCAAGATGACTATTCTCAAATCTAAACTTAAAACCTTCCTCTTCACTGTTGCCTCTTGAACTTGATACATTTAGGAGTACTGATCAAATTCCGTCAGTGCTACCAATTATTGATTCGTGTTAAATCAATCAGTGCCACATTTCAGTATCTGAGAGCTCATCTTGTTGAGAGTGAAGGTTTGATTGCACAAGGCACAGCTGTGTCAAGTTACGGGTGCGCCGCATCCGCCAGAGCTGATTGCAGCCATTCTAGTCAATTCTTGTGACTCATGTGTTCCACCAGCAGCGCCTCAGTGCATCCCAGAGGCAGCTCTCCACTCTGCTCTGCTTCAATTCTGCTTCAAATACGCGCTGAGACTATTTTTGACGGGCCCTGCATCGAGCTGCACAGAGAAGATGAAGTTGGCCGGAAGTCAGACCCAGGAACAGCGTGGAGAATCCAGACAATTTTCAAAATAAAAGACCCTGTGCAGACTTGCAATCATAAAATCAGGCAAAAATGAAACCACATGGCTGACTTATCCATGATAGCAGTGCAAAAAGCAAGAAATCAAGAACAAGTTAACATAATCAGGCAGCTAACGTTACCACTCGTGTAGCCATTGCTAGTTTAACCCTCCACTGATGATGAAACTTTAAAGAACCAGTGTGTGGGATTTAGCATCATCTATCGCTGAGATTGCAGATTGCAAACACCTTGTCTCACCCTCCTAAACTGTTTACAGTAAAACGGCATGTGAGATTTATCAGTAATGTCCAAAACCTGCAGACTATTTACAGGAAAATTTTGCAGAACTGAAAGGACTTTATTTTCTGTGGTGTGAGTAAAATGTTCTTGACAAAAAACAACTGACCTTTTCACCAAATTCCAGGCCTGTAAGTAAGCTTTTGTCCTCATGCCACAATGATATTCACTCACTATCATCAATTATTATCTACGATGTCCTTTAATTTGAAACTAAGAGCCCAAACCATGAGAAATGCTCCCAGACCAAAGGCTCACTATAGTATGTGTATGATGAGTGAATGGAGGATGGATGGGAAACATCGCTGAAGGACATACACGGTGAGGCTAGCGTGATAGAGTGGAGTCTGAATTACTGCCTCACAGTAAATTAATAGCACGGAGTCACACTCTCAGACAGAGAGGAGAGTGATCGGATGAGTGCTGAATAATGACACACACAGAGGCAGTAATCTCCGACTAGCACACTGATCTCAGCAGGTTAGAGCAAGGACATGAAAGATTCAAAAAAAAAAAAAAGTGCAAGTTGTAGCTGACTAAGTCATGACGCAAACGACCAGGGATTAAAGTTAGTCATAATGTATGAGATAAGCAACCTTTACCCCCTGCGAATGTGTTCTGTAACCTCATTTTAACTCCAGTCCCAGCTTCAGCACCTCTGCTAATATACCATCCACACAGCAGGCTACAAGTTAATGCACACACACACACACCCGCTGATAGTTTGCTAAGCATATGAGGCAGCGGAGCAGAAAACGCGTGCCTCCACAATAGATTTCTGAGGATGTACGCTTTGAGAATAGCTGAGCTGCAGAATCACTGAGCGCTTTCATTTGCAGCTGAAATACAGCCCAAGGAAAATGGGAAGCCTTTGGTGTGAGGAGTCTCTTTTCTCTCCTCTCTCATCTCTTTTTATTTATTGTCTCCTCTGTTGCCTCCGCTGCGCTGAACTGAACTTGCGGAGCCACGTTACCCTTCTTAAAAAAAAATTGGGAGAGTTTGGAAATGAGTGCTTCTTATAAAAAATAAAAAAAAGAAGAAGAAGAAGCTGTATCTCTGTTTTCTCTCCGTCTGTCTCGGCTGGTGTTTGCCAGAGATAAGCTCTGTAAAGAGTGTCTCTGTCTGCATGTCGACATAGACTATACACCTCAGTGACCATGTCATTCATCTCTCTTTATTGCTGGAGCCTGTGTGCGTGTGTGTGTGTGTGTGAGTGTGTGTGTTTCTAACTAACTTGTGATAAATTCAGTCCTCTGGGAAGAAGTTTCAGAGTTTAAAAACACACATGCATGGCTGTATACGTCTCCTCCTGGCTTTATGGATGGACATCCCCTGTCCCCGCGCTCTCAGCTGCAGCCCTGGCATGGCGCCCTGTGTTTTGCAGCGCTAGCCGCCAGATTGATCCGGCTTTAATGAAGAGTCCTTCAGCCTAGGTGACATCATTAGCTGGTTGTGGGCCACTGCGGGCCACTTGGCGCGGCTCCCCGCTTCACTTCTGGGAAAATGGGTCATTGTGAGTGACAGACAGACAGTGGCCAGGGGAGCCGGCCAGCAAACTAGACAGACAGAGGGGGTACGCCTGCCAGGCGGCAGCGCGTTGATGCCCTTCAGACACCTGTGCCTGTATTCACAAAACATTTTATCTTCGACCAAAAGTACTTCTGAGGAGGCCTGAACAGTTTTAGGAAGGAGTTTTTATGAAGAACACACCTTTCAGGCCAACTTTAGTGAGCTGATTGATGCCACTGCTGGTTTATGACATAATCTTACCTTTTTTTTGGCTTTATTCCTTATAGAAACCCAGAGAAAAGTGTACAGGAAATGCTAAGAAAGTCAAGTTATGAGAAATATAGCAGATTCTTAAAGGTCTTAAAGATCCAGTGTGTAAGATTTATGGGGGTTTATTGGCAGAATATGGCAGAAATGGAACCTGAAAATGGGAATTATTTTTCTTTAGCTTAGATTGAGCAGGTTACAGTGTATCTCTAGAGGGCCACCATGTTGCATCACCATGTTTCTACAGCAGCCCAGGACTCAGAGTTAGCTACCTGTAAGCTCACTGCGGTGTCAGAGAAGTTAGCCTTGAGGCTTTCTGCCAGAAAGTCCATCCTGGGTAGATTTAGATGGGAAAAAGTCCAGGTTTGGGTTAAAGTAGCAAGATTAGAAAGTGCTTTCTGGCAAGATGCAGCATTATTGGGTTTTGGATCATCAATTGAGGACCAAAACATATGAACTAACTTTTTTTAAAAATATAATTGTAGCAATCAGATATAAATAATCTATTCTGTCGCTGAAGTGTTTGAAAAATGGTAAGATATTATACAAGATGAGTGGTAAAATAATTGGCTGAATTGCAGAAAGTAACTTCAGTGAAGTTATAATAAAGGCAATATAAATGCTTTCATTCATTGCTGCAATAATAACATTAACTGACTAACTCAAATAAACACACATTTACTCTTATACACCATTTAAAAATGCCTCATGGAGCATTGTTGCCTTCTTTTTTCATTGAAGAAAATTAGAGTTCAGTGGAAAATGTTAAACATCTGGTATATTTATTTATTTACTTATTTTGAACTTTAAAGTTTTAAAATCATAAAATAGACAACAAATCCTACCATTTAATGGCTCACGACTATAAGTAAAAGATTTTTTTAATAAAAGTTTATATATATTATTGAAACTGAAGTCGTTTTGAATCGAATGGTGCTGGAGTTTTTCTGTTCATGAGGATCAGATGGAGATTGATGAGGAGTCCAATGAACTTTGATCTGATCTGTGCTAATTCAATATATTTGGCATTAAACTAGATTAAAGCCAAAAAAAAAAGCCGCTCAAGCTGTGTTGCTCTCAGTCAAAAGTGATTTTTAAACGTGTAAAAAAGAAAAACTGGGGTCAGACAGCATAAAGCATCTCTTTCCAGAAACCATGACCTGGTTACTCAAGATAGGAAGAAAGGTAGGAACTATTTTCTGTCTACCATCAAAGGTCAATAAAGGTCAAATACTGCAACATTTGACAATCCTAAAAATGTATCTTACCAGAATCAAGTAATCTTTAGTATAGCTTTATAGTGACACAATGGAGTAAGCTCCACACATGCAGGCCTATAAACTGGATAAAACAAACACTAAGATGTATTTCTGAATACAAAATGTCCCAGATTTGATTCAGACTGGGCTATAAAACTAACTTGATCATATTTCTGGTCCTCTTGCACTCTCACTGAAGAGGAGGCAGAGGCTGAGAGATGTGGTTTGGAAGGAAGCTGGACCTGAGGAGCCATCTCATCCATCTAACTGTCAGCATCTCACCAGGCAAAAATCACAAAGTCGTCCTGTCTGTCCCTGCCCTCGCCCCCTCTCCCTCTCCATCTCTGCCCCGCACTGCCCCCTATCCCTGCTCCCTCCACACGGATACATGCAGACACAAACACAAACACACACCCCTGCGGCACGGTAGCTGAACATTGTAATTTTAGCGCAGCAGCTGTTTTTGCCTTGCCATAAAAGCGACACCCCTCTAGCTCTTCTCTCGCCTCACCCCTCCTCCCTCTTTTTCATCCCGACTCCTTCCCTCCGTGTCCATCCACTTGTCCATATGTACTGTGAGGACCTCCCAGGCTGCAGTTTTAAAAAGAACATGGAGATTCCGAGTGCATCAGTCCTTCTCAGAAAATCCCTCGCCTGCCTACGGCTCTGAATGTATGAGCACATGTGAAGTGTATCTGTGCTGAAATGTGTGTAGCACGTATGTGCAGATATAACATGTGTGCACTGAACTCTGTATGAACCACTGTGCGTGTGTGCAAGTTTCAGATAATGCAAAACTCAAAAAGAATAAAAAACAAAAAGAAAGAAATATCAAAGCTGTGCTGCTAACATATTTAAGGCTCTGTTCACATCTATATATTGCATTTTTGTCCATCCTGGGGGAAAGATCTCTCAACTGTAGCTCTTCCTGAGGATTCTTTCAGTTTTTCCCCTGTTAAAAGGAGATTTTGGGGAGCTTTTCCGTACTAGAATTGAGAGTCTAAGGACAGAGGGCATTGTACGCTTTACAGCCTTTAAAGCCTCTTGAGGCAAATTGATATTTTGGGCTACACATATATAAATTTTGACTTGACTTGAATTGACTTAAGGCAGGCCTATCCAATTACTTTTTTTCAGAATGGCTCGCGGCCCTGTCTGTCTTTAAAAATTAGGAAGTAAAAACTGATACATGATACACATACTAAAACTGTTAAACAATGCAACTTTTAATGTTTTTCCTCCACTTTATTGGTTTTCAGAATGAACCCTTCCTAAGACCCCACCCCTTTTCACTCTGTGCTCCAGTAACGATTGAGCAAGCTTGGAAC
>JAJHUR010087122.1:0-26571 GCA_027495735.1 Lutjanus campechanus | reverse complement strand
ATTCACCTCCAGTTCATCATGTCCAGCGCCAAGTCAAACTCATTTATAGTTCACTCTCATGATGTCCACATCTTCAGCATCGTCTTCATGAAAGAAGTGTTGGGATGTAGGGAAGTACATTTACTCAAGTACTGTGCTTATTAAGAGCAATTTTGTGGTAGTTTTATTTTACTGGAATATTTCTATTTAATGTTACTTCATGCTTCTACTCCACTAAAGTTATTTTGACAGCTTTAGTTATAGTTGCAGGTTATTGCAAGATAAAAAATATTCTACAAGCAAACAATGGCGTATTTTTATGGATTAATCCACTTGGCAGTGCATAAACCTGGTAATCCTGGGGGGAGGAGTCAAGAAGGAGAGGGAGAGAGGAAAAGGGAGCATAAGTATTATAAACATTTGTTCTTTTCCTCCTTTTCAGGCTGCAACTTTACATGACAGCTACTTTTTGCACTTTTATTAAGAGTTTAGGGTATTTTTGTCTAACCACCTGTATATCCACTTTTTTATTTTGTGGTATTTTATTTAAAGACTATTTATTTGATATGGAGCAGGACATTAAAAAATAACTGGTTCACACCAAAAGTTCCAGTTCCTGTATTGAACCAAAGTGAGGATGATACATTCTTTTAATTTGACAGCTGGTCCAGTCTGTGTTCACAAAGGCAAAACTCAGAAATTCTTAATACAAGTCTTGTGGTGGAAATATTGATCAATTATTGGTAATACAGTCAGCAGATAAAAAGACCACAAATGGTCCAATTTCTACCTGGATATTGTTCAGCATGGAGCATCAACAGGTTCTGTTTATGTTGGTATTGATCTGGAGCACATGTCAGCAGACTTTAGAGGACTGTGGCTTTAGATGTTTCACAAGACAGCGGGTATAAAGTAATTTAATAATGTAGGCATTTCTTACTTGGTTATGAGTCCAGGTTTGTCCCCTGTCAGTCCACATTTGGTAGCAAACATACAACTACTTCACCAGTCACCAAAGCCTGAAGAGAAAACATTTTTTAACCAAATTTGGACAAATTTAACCTCATTTGAACTCTTGATGATGCAGCTCTGATACAAAATCAACAAAGACGAGGTGGATTGTGGCAAATGTATTTTCTTTCTTTGGTGCTCAGAGAAGTACTTTGACAAGTTCATGTCAGTTAGTAAAATATTTCCTCTTACCGTTGGTTTATCAAAACCGAGCAGCTCAGGTGAGGCAATAATAAATTCCCACAGCCTCGTTTTTATTGGACACATGATAGTACACTGTATTTCTATACACAATGGTTGCTCTTGTTCTGGTAGTGAATGTATCCAAATGTGAATTTGAATTCCACTATCTGAGCGTAATTACACACAAGGATCTTTGTGTTCACTGACATTTTATAATTGGTGGTCAGATGATTTTATCTTGTAAAGTGCTTTGGTTGGCCTTAGGCATTTAAATGTGCTATATAAATAAACTGGACGTTGACACTGACATACTGTAGAATATTGTCCTTACTTACATTAATGTCAGCTATTGTTCTGTGTTATTGGGATAAGTTCTGATCACACCAACAACACACTCGTTTTCTTTCTCTCACATACACAAAAATGCATGTGCACATTCATTGCACACAATCCTGTATCAAAGCACAAAGAGCACCAGTTAACCTGGTATGTGAGAAATGATCAGTTATTGTGGCACCAAGTCCACAAACAAATTTTATGATGAGAACTGAATAGTTTTTTTAAATTCGTTTTTAATTTTTGGTTGATATTGAATTCTATTGTTTAATTGATACTGTGTGATTTTAAATTGATGTATTTTTAATGTTGCTTTGTGAGTGGACCCCAGGAAGGCTAGCCGCCACTTTGTGGAAGATAATGAGGATCTGAATAAAGAAAGAATTGTACCACTGAACAATAAGAGGAGAGGAGAAAAGAGGAGATGACAGCTGGGAGAATGACACAGTGGTTTCTAACCTGTGGTTGAATCTGAGGAGACACAAGATGATTTAAGATTTTAGAAAACAAATATATGAAGCTCAGTGTTCAAGTTCAATCAGGAAGACCAGCTTTACTCTTTATTCATTCACAGTCTTCTCTCTCTCTCTCTCTCTCTCTCTCTCTCTCTCTCTCTCACACTCCTACTGCTTAAACTGCTGCTCATGGGTGTTCCCTTTTTTCTGTTCAACCTGCTGTCAGCTGACATTTTAGACAATCATTACCATTCACCTCCAGTCCTCGCTCTCATCATGTCCAGATCTTCAAGATTGTCTTCATACAAGCAGTGTTGGGATGTAGAGAAGTATTTTCACAGCTTTAATGATCATAATTGAACAAAATCTGTGGGACTTTTCCTCAAAATACTAAATTTAGTCATTGGTCATTAATGGGTTAAACACTGAACTACAGATCATTAGTAAAAACAGTATAATATGCATGTGCAACTCACTGTTCTTAAATCATTTTGCTCTTAAGGTGACTATTTCCATATTTTCATCCAAATAAAATAAACTAAACTGCAGTATTTATGTAATAAAACTTTGATAAGTATATTCACTTAGAGGAATAGGTGGTAGCAAAACCAAAGCCCTGTACTAAAGCTATCTTGTGACATGACTTTAGCGCACATGCCACTCTGGGGCAATTTGTCTCAGTGTGTCTGGGACAAATTGTCACATTGCAATTTGCACAGTAACATTATCCAGCTGCATCCCTGCAGAAGCTCGCTTTGCTTGCTGCTAAAGTTGATGGTTGCCATGCAAAATGTAAACTACAATGTGTGTGCTGATACACTGCTTCACACAGTATTCGTTGTCATAATTAAACTGTTAGAAATGATGTGGTCACAAAATGGTTGAAGTATCTTGGGGTTGCATAATAAGCCTTGATGATAAAACACTGAGATCATACATTTTGTAAGAATATGCAAACAAAATGAAGAAAAAGACAGAGGGGAGGTAAAGGAAAGCATAACCTCATCAATCTGTCTTGTTCTCAGTAGACTATTCATTGTTTGGGTTTTTAGGTATTTTTTCTTTTTTATTACATGGGTTGTTCTTTTTTTTGCTGAAAAATATATGAAAAATTACCCCAAGTATTTTTTAATTCCTCTTTTAAAATGTGATTGCTGGCTATGTTGTATTGTCTTTTTTTCCCTCTGTTTAACTGTTCATTGAAGATTAAGTTTATATCAGTTCCCATCGTAAAATATTGTCTGGCTTATCAGTACAGAGGAGTTCACACACCCTGAGGTTTTATTTCCTGAACTTGCCTCATGGTGTGATAGTACATCATATTTTAATAACTAAACTTTGGTACACTACGGCTACTCTTGATCATACGGTGAATCATTCCAAATATTGATCTGAATCTCACTATCTCAGCGTAGGCTGATATACAAAATAAACTTTGTGTTTGCATTTTACAGTTGGTACTTGTGTAACAGAAACATTAAGTATTCTGAATAGATTATAGTTACAAGTCAGGTTATGAATCATGTTTTTGATCATGCCAACAGTTCAGTCAATGAGTGAGTCTGTGTGTGTGTGTGTCAGTGTCTGCCTCTCTCTCTCTCTGTCACACACACACACACACACACACACACACACACACACACACACACACACACACACACACACACGCATGCATGTCCATATTCAGGCATTAATTGCTGAATCAAAGCAGAAAAAGCACCACTTGTAAATGAGAAATGATCAGATATCGTACCAATGAAAAATGAAAAATAAGAGCAGAAGAGATGACAGGTGGGAGAATAGACCACTGGTTTCCAACCTGTAGTTCTCAAAAGATAATTAAAGGTACTAGAACACATGAATATGTTTTCTTTTGCACAAATTTGACATTTTCTTGTCCTAATTTTTGCTTATTGTAAAACACTGGATACTGAACTGCTCACAGCTCATGTCAACAAAAAGGTCATAACTTGTGATGAGGGCTCGCAGACAGTGGAGGGATGTGATGTACGCAAGTAGTGCTTAAGTACAGTTTTAAAGTACTTGTATTTCCATTTCACATTACATTAGAACGCTGCATTTTTAAGGCAAATATTCTACCTCCCACTCCATATCATGAATATAAAATACAATCAGGTAAATTATGGTGTATTTTATGCTGCATGAATGAAAGCAATAGTGAGTATGGATGTCTGAAAATACATTCGATGGATCAAAATTATTACAACAAAAAAGTCTGGTACAGTTAAGTAAAACAATTCAGGCCATTTCAAACATATAAGATCAGTTAAAGAAACTGTTTTTAAATTCCCTGTTATACAGTATTTTTTAAAGAGGCTGGGTTTATTGCCAAGTAGGGTCTCACATACAAGGAATTTGCTCTGGTATGTTAGTACATAATAAATAAATGTTAAGATGAAAGCGAAGAAAATCAGAAAATAGACATTAACGTTTAAAATATATGAAGAATATATGTACAAAATAACCAGGATGTTGGCTGCAGTTTGTGCAGGAATGTGCAAAGTATTGTGCACAAAGTTCAGCTGATGAGGACGACTGCAGTCAGGAAGAAACTGTTCCTGTGGTCTGAGGTTTTGGTCCGGATGGACTGCTGCCTCCTGCTGGGTGGGAGTGTCTCCAAGAGTTTGTGTCCAGGGTGGGAGGAGTCAACCACAATGCACACCTGAGGAAGGCAGATTGCAGCCAATCATCTTTGCCTTATACAGCAGCAGTCAGCAGCAGTTATATGAGCTTGTATTTCCATTTTACATGACGTTAGAACTCTGCTCCACATTTATAATGCAAATATTCTACTTCCCCCTCCATATCATGAATATAAAATACAATCAAGTAAATTATGGTGTATTTTATGGCTTAAAGTAGTTAAAATCAGCTCCAGTTGCAACATTAGTATTCACGTACAGATTAATACATCAATAATTCTGAAATGGAACATTCACCACAATATGTTCTTCTGTATTTGGTTCTTATTTTAATGCTGATACATTTGTGCTTCTACTAAATGCAGCTCTTTTACCTGCTGGTACACTGTGTTATTATAATTTCTGTTATTAGAACTGCCTAACATACTCACTGTGAATTTGCCTGAGAAAATTTAAACACTCGTTTCATTTCAGTTGTTTCATCTGATTACAAGGGGAATCTGACACAGTGACAGGCATCAAGAATAACTATGTAGAAAAGGCAAATCTTCTGAGGGTTGTGACCTGCAGGTTGGTCACAGGAGATTTTTTTTGTGTCATCAAACAAATAAAAGACGATGGAAGAATTTCTGCATTGTTAATTCCACCTAAATGCACTTATTTTATCTCATTTATGAAGTAGACTAAAATGTACTGTGTTGTTTTCCTGAAGAGTCTTATATGAAGTTTTATAACAAGATTCGGGAACAAAGACCACGCCTCAGGCAGATTCATCATCCGTTTCCTCACCCTTTGACCCTGTTTCCACATCCCTCCCTCCCCGACCCCCTCTTGTCTTTTCTCCATTTGTCTGAATACAGGAACCGGGGGGCTTCATACACCAGGAGCCTGCGAGAGACAGTACCCCCACCCAGAGTCTCAACCCTACCGGTTCCATCCGACCTTCAGCCACCAGCCGACTCCTCCAATCTAATCTGTCCACCAAGACCTAAACCCCATATCCTCTCCACCACTTCCCCCGTCTTGACATCCCCCTTCCAACAACCCCCCACTTTATCCCTCTCCCTTCATCCCGCATCGCATTACCCTCATCCCGCCATCCCCTTCCGGACCACTACTACATCATTCAAGCTCTGTACGCATAAATGGCAGTAAAAATGGTTTGGGATCTTCATTTATGCACAAATCAACTCATCCCGAGATGTTTCCTGGGCCTGTTGTGAGTTGGGTCGCAAGTGTTTGTCATTTTTAAAAAGTGGGTGCCCTGAAAAAAAAAATAATAAATAAAATAAATTGGAAAACACTGCAATATAGCAGTGTTTCCCAAACTTCCCCAAAGAAAAAAGGAGAAGAGAGAAGAGGCAAGAGAGATTAAACAAGGACAGACTCGAACTGGAAGAGGAGGTGACGTGAGACAGATGAAGAAAATGAGGTGATGAGGTGAGGAGCAGGGATGAGGAGAGAAGAGGGAGCGAGGGAAGGAGAGCATGAAGGAGGAGCGTACAAACACACACACAGGTACACTCACACAGTGTGTCTGTGGCTGTGCCCAGTTGGTCCAGCTGTCAAATGTGGGCGAGGTTAACATTTGCTTGTCTTTCTGTGTGAACACCTCCAGAAGTCGAGTGTTTCATCTTCCACAACTTTCACATCAGACTTTTTCTTTATTCTCTTTTTAAATTTTACGATACAAGACCTGGTGTGTAGTGTACACACGCTGTTACACGTTCTCAAGCTGCCATATTGTTGCCATATTGACAGTTCCTTTTTCCCTTTTGTGTAGAGTTTATATTTGATTTGAATTTATTTAACATGAAGCAGGTCATTCAAAAATAGGTTTTCCCAGAGTTGGGTGGAATAAAATGCGCCTTTAATAAACAACAGTGAGTCCTAGAAGGATTAAGTCACAAGAGCACAATTTGGGGCCTACAGACCATTACTTTAACATAAGAAGTACAGTGTGTGTGTGTGTGTGTGTGTGTGTGTGTGTGAGTGTGTGTGTGTGTGTAGGGTTTGATAGTGGAGCTCTGTAACACGAAACAAGGTTCTGATAAGTTCATATCAGTTCCTTAGTAAAATATTTCATCTGGCTTTTGACTTATCAAAAAAGTAGAGCTCAGGTGAGGCAATAATAGTTTGTAAATTCACACATCGTGAGTTTTTATTGGACTCATGATAGTGCATTATATTTTAATAAAACTTGGTCACACTACAGTTCTTGTCTGTGCAGTAAATGTTTCCAAATGTGAATTTAAATCTCACTATCTCAGTGTAATTACACACAAGGATCTTTGTGTTAACTGACATTTTTATAATCAGTGGTCATCTGACAGAAACATAAAGGACAGTGTCATTTGTAATGCTGCTTATGACTGTATGGAAGCAGTCGTGAGTATGGATATCTGAAAATACATTTGATGGATCAAAATTATTACAACAACAACAAAAATAGTCTGGTATGGTTAGTAAAACAGTTAAGGCCATTTCAAACATATATATAAGGTCAGTTAAAGAAAATTAAAGTTAAAGTTTTTAAAGTCCCTGTTTTACACTTAAATTCTTTGAAAATACAACTGTATTTTTTAAAAAGGGTGGGTTTATTGCCAAGTAGGGTCTCGCATACAAGGAATTCAGAAAATAGACATTAACATTTAAAACATATGAAGAATATATGTACAAAATGACCAGGATGTTGGCTGCAGTTTGTGCAGGAATGTGCAAAATATTGTGCACAAAGTTCAGCAGGTGAGGACGACTGCAGTCTGGAGGAAACAGGAGGTCTTGGTGCTGATGGACTGCTGCCTCCTGCTGGGTGGGAGTGTCTCCAAGAGTTTGTGTCCAGGGTGGGAGGGGTCAACCACAATGCACACCTGAGGAAGGTAGATTGCAACCAATCATCTTTGCCTTATACAGCAGCAGTCAGCATCAGTTATATGAGCAGTATTTGTCCAACAAAAACAATAAAACTCAACAGAAATCATGTTTCAACAATACTGTAAATCACTCATTTTAGTGCATGAGACTTATTCACCATGATGAGTCTGATAGTGGTGC
Source organism: Lutjanus campechanus (assembly GCA_027495735.1). Classification (NCBI taxonomy): domain Eukaryota; kingdom Metazoa; phylum Chordata; class Actinopteri; order Lutjaniformes; family Lutjanidae; genus Lutjanus; species Lutjanus campechanus. The sequence goes on along the minus strand of JAJHUR010087122.1, from coordinate 18,890 downwards.
TGAATATTATCTAAAGGTTCTGTGAACACACCAAGCACACTGACATCACACCTACCTGTGTGAAGAAATAAGAACTGGTCCATTTTTCTTTGAAAACCCGACACTGCACTTTTCTTTTTTTGCATGTTGCATGAACAGTTTCCCATGATTGACAGTGTTGTGTGATGTAGCCTGTAGCCTATGTGAGCATGTGGGATCTATAATAATAATAATGTATCCATAATGTATTTCATTTGACTGAATCTACAGCAGATTTAGCCGACTACAATAATGGATACAATGTGGAATAATACATTATTTAAGTGTGTCTCTAGAATTTCCATGTTCATTATACTTTATACTCCTGGGAGAAGCATCTATTAACCTGATATCATTTACATTAAGTAAACAATATTTCTGCTCCTTTCTCCCATCATATGTCACATTAATAACTCCAAACAGTGATAATGGGTACAATGATAGATAAAAATCTGATGTTTGTCACTAAAATAATAAAGCCACACTACAATAATAAATATATGGGAGCATTAATAAAAATAATTAAATCAGATATTTAAAAGCAACACAAAAGTTACTGTCCCTAGTAACAAATTACTCTAATATGCAGTAATTAGAAAAGTAATTTGATCAAGTAACGTGCCTGAGTGTAGCCTGCTTAATACATCTGACCACCAGAGGGCAGCAGTGACTACTGTTCTTCTGTGTAAGTGACCAGTTGGATGTAATAAAAGAAAACCACAGACGGTGATGGATAAGCCCAGAGACTGCAACCTTTTTTTTGTCATCAATATTGTACACAGTCATTCTCTCTGTGAGCAACATTGTGGATTTTGTGATATTCAGGTATAAAATTGTGTGTTTTTAATCAAGATTGTTTTTCTTTTTTGCCGAGCATTCACTGTGTTCACAGCTGACTTGTATAACCTGAATAAATGCTACATTCAAGCCCACATGCTAAAACAGTTACTTATGTTCCAATAAAATTAAGAGAATTTCTGATTTGTGTGAATGGAACAATTTGCAAACTCCATGCAGGAATACAGTCCACACACATGCACATGAAGTGTTTTTGTCACCTTAAATAGTTCACTTTATTAAAAACAGTTAATTATTTATTAAAGTTCTTTCATAAATTGAATAGTGTAGATTTTAAATCAGCAAATTACCTCTCATTGTCCTCAGTAGTGGGGTAGGTTGTAACAATGTAACTCTTTATATTTGACATTAGCTCACATGAACTGTTTTTATGTTGTAAATGTCCAAATGAATCTTATTTGTAATAGACAAATGTGGGTATCAATGTTTGAGAGATTTAGCATTAACAACCACTGAGCTACTGATGCTAAAACAAAAAGTGTTACCAACAGCCCAGGTCTCCCCTACTCATTTGAATCACTGGTAATATAAAGCAGCAATAATCAATATTACATATAAGTAATAATGTATCAAATGACAATGTGAGAACAATGTGACAGTTTGCAGGGAGTAGCTGGTAGTTATGAACCTACAGAGAATTATCACTCAAATCTGCAGCTTTGCTCAAACATTCAACAGCTAAAGAGACAATTCTCACCTCAGGACTTTGTAGTGACACAGCAGAGCTAAAACTGAAGAGAATATTGGACTTTGATTCATGAGTTTGTCAGACTTACTGACTCAAAATGAATAATAAAGTTGTTCTCTAACTGCTGAATGCAAGTTCACAAACAGTATTTTTTTCATCAACAGTTTAGCAAGAATCTGTAAACATTTGTGACTCAGACACTTCAAACTACAGTCAAGTTGTTGAATCAAATTTATTGTTTTTACAAATGACAGTTGAACATTCAAATCAATCAATTGTAAATGTATCAATTGCAAATTTAGAGAAACTCAATTTCTTTTTCTAATTAATGTGAAATTCCACCATACATTAAACATCTCTATGATTTCTTCATGGTATCGCTGATCCAGGTTAAGAATTCACAGACGTCCAGGTACGAAATCTGATCAGAAATGACGCCATAGAGCTTGTTGTTAAACACCACTCCTCCACCAGAGTCTCCCTGTGAGAGAGATGTTTTGTTAGACTTTTGCAGCATTTATGGAAATACATATTTACTCTTTATTAAAGTGGTAAAATTTGCAATGACTGTAGAAAAGATATAAGATTAGAAGCAACATCAACTCACTCCCATAGGATGCGCTATGTCTCTATCATAACAGAACTCTCTGTCAGGGTTTTCCAGCAGGTCACACTCAGCAACCCTGGTGTTTGCACACTGAAGAGTCTGAGACACTATATAACAATAGAAACACAACTTACTTAACTTTACTTTAGAAAACAGAGACAGATTATTCACACTTTTTTTTATATACTTTTATGAAATACATCCAACAGCATCTTCAGGCTAAGTTATTTATCTACTTTTTTTTTTTTTTTTCACATTTATCACCTGGTTTTCAAAACATCTTGAAATGTGCTGAGTTGAGTTTGAAAATAAGCAACATATTTTGACTGAAAAATAAAAATGTATATAATGTTTGTGTCAAAAATGTTACCAAACATCCAAGAATAAATAAGAACACTGACTGTGATAAACATTGTTATTATAAAAAGAAGATTCAGCTCACATGAACCACCATCAGTTGTGGGTCCATAACCAGCAATCTGAACTATAGCACCTCTGAAATACAATAAACAGAATAAAAAGAAATGTTGTTAAAATGTAATGACTTTACATTTAAACACACAATATATAATTTATGTGGCCAGGGGCCATGATGTTGTAAAGTAGCATTGCATCATGGGAGTTGTGGTTGTTCCTTGTTAAACAAACACCATTGCAGATGAAAATCTGTCTCACATGATTCAGGCAGAAGTCATGTTTATGTATTAAAGTTTTATTCATGTTTTTCCAGAAGTTAAAGCAGTTTGCAAGGAAACACTTTGTTACTTTGAAGAAATTATAGATTTCTCTGGACTTGATCATTGTTGGAAACATCTGGGAAAATGTAAGAACACATTCAACAAAATATATAACGTCTTACGTTTTTAGACATTTTAATCTAGAAATGTTACATTTTCCAGCTTTAAAAGAGATGCCACACAAATTTTTCATTTTCAATTCCTCAAGAGTTTGAGAGCTTTCACACTTATTAAAGGAGTAAATCACCACTTACATTCGAGGACGATTAACACAGTCATTAGTCGTCGGCAGTGCTACAGGTTGAATATCTTTAACTGCCGTAGTTAGCTTCACCAGCATGATGTCATAGTTGTCAGATTCCACTTTTTTTTCCATTTTTATTGATTGTTTTTTGTCTCCTGTACGTGGATGCACACCTAATTCTGCAGTGATGGTGCTGCAAATAAACAGAAGTTAAAGATGAACATCACTGAATTACTGTAAATACGCTACATTATAACATAGTAGGTTAGTAGTTCCTGAACATAAACATAAGTAATGCTATGTTGATTTTTTTTTTATTTTACAGTTTTACATAAAATCATTTCTGATTGTTGCTTCAGGACTCTCAGATTGGATTTATGATTGTGAACTATATTGTTACTACGTTTTAAGTCAAACTGTCATTTCCTCACTTTTCTCTGCAATGTTTTGCCGTCAGAACCCAACGATCACTTATCAGAGTGCCTCCACAGATTTCCCCTGTAGGTAATTTCAATTTCACATGGTGATGACGCTGATTATTATCACACTCTCGATGTCCGATGATTCTCTTGTGCAGATCCATGGCTGTGCTCACTGTGACACCTGAAAGAGAAAATCCACCACCAGGTGACGGTGAGTTAGAGCAGCTGTTGTTGTAGAGAACAAATGATTACTTATTACTTATTTTTATTATAATAATTATTATTATTATTATTATACTTTTTTTTTTTTTTAAAAAACTCTTCACACAGTTCTCTTTACAAACATGAAGCTCAGCACAACAGTTTATTTCACACATAAAACAAATGCAAACAAAAACACACATCTCAGGAATTCAAACTAAAAACATCTTGGGCATTAAACATCAAGGGTTGAAAAGTAACTAATACTCTGAGTAGTTTTTTGACAAGAATACTTTGTACTTTTACTAAAATAGTTTTCTAACACCAGTACTTGTAACTGAGTAAGATGTCAGTAATGTAACAGCACTAATTACTGACTAGTTAGTCTCCCCAGTCAACTCTAGTTGTTGGTATTTCATGACAGAGTCACGTCCACTTTTTTGAAAAAGTCCTCATTGTGGGACTAATAAAAGAATATTGAGGACAAATGTTCAGCAGTCTTTCCACCACTGCTTGTACAGGATAACTACCAGTGCTGATCAACCCTGTCATCTGCTTTTTGTCACAACTTCTCATTGATATCACTCTTTGTGTCCTCTCTTACAGAATGTTTTTTCATGTCTGCATCATCCCTGACAACCGTCTGCTGATCTGTCCAGACAACCTCATTGTGTCCCAGAAGGACATCTGATCATGTGGCTGTTGGTCTTAAATGTTTCACCTCCATGAGGGAAAAAAAAAACCTCTGTGGGACTGAAGACTGGAGAGTGTGGTTAAAGGAGAAGTGACTCCCTCCTGGGACAAGTTGTAAACTACTCTGACTGGAAGAGAACATTTCTGTATTCAACCTCTCTCGCCCCTTTCCTCACCTGGCACCGTTTTTTCTTTCTTAAATAAAATAAAAATATCCCCTCAGTGTTGTGTGTCCTAAGTGGGAGTTTATGTACTTGCACTATTTTTCTTGCCTGTTTGAGTTCTACTCCTGTTTCATCCCTGAGCCCAAAGACAAGTGAATGTCAGAGTTAACGTCCGTCTGTCTCTATGTATCAGCTCTTTGATTGTCTCCTGACCTGTCCAGGCTGTACCTCATCTCTCATCCACTGTCAGCTAATAACAGTATGTGTGATGGATTCACTCAACATAAAATGACCACCTTTACAAGACATATTACAAAGCATATCAAATGTTTAAAGTAAGTCAACAATAGTTGTGTACTCACCAGCCCACAGCAAAAGGAGAAGACGTGTCATACCACCCATCTTCAGTAACTGCCCTCCTGGTGCAACAGTGGTGCTTTTTTAGATCTGTCCACACTGTCCCGTCAGCCTGCAGGTCACCAATCACCTCATGAAGGTTTATCAACACAACCCCATTGGCTGCAAAGGTGTGCACTTTTTCTGTGCAAATTTCTGACCACTTATCAAGTGTTCCTGTCCTTGTCTCACAGAAAGTGACGATACCTAAAAAGAGAACATGAAAAAACACCTCAGCTGTATTTCATATTTTATTAAGGAGACAGATTAAACAAACGCAAAGCCAACATCACTGTGTATTCAAGTAGATGGACACATATTAAGTTCATGAGTTTAAGATAAGTAAAAGTTGGCCTTAAGTTGATATTTGGATTGAAATGAATCCCATTAAAACAATTCAGAGATGTGTTGTTGTGTACTTGTAGTGTATTGCTAAACTCTTGATTGTTCACGCTCCTTTGCAACAAGTCTTCAGTTTTGATCAAGAAACATCACCAAGATCTGAGGATTGTCCTCCAAAGCCAAACTGTTATCTCTCACAGCCCTCATCATGTGCACATAGAAGCTGGCAGAAATGCTGCACTACAACAGTTTACTTGTAGCGCTGATGTATTAACCTGGTGATCTAAGGTGAACTCTGCATTTGATGCCTGTGCACATTTTGTAGATCTTTTCTTTCTTATGACCAATTAAAAATGTTGTGGCCTTCACCGGACCCAGGTCATCTGAGGGGTGAGGGAGAGGGGGCACCAGCACACGGATACTTTTACATCATGTAGGGTGTCTCACTGATGCAACGGCTCATCTGTGTGAGTTGAAAATGTTTAAACGTGTGTGCTAAATTCGTTCTTATCGCTCACGGTGTCAAAGAAGATTAAACGGCTTAACTTCTGAGTGTCTCTGGTGTTTTCTGTCTTCAGCGCTCAGGCTATTTTCATAACTGAACGGTCACTTGATCAGATTAAACACAGTTTTTGATGAGTTTTTTGTCTATAGTAAAATATTTCTTTATGCGGTTGGCTTATCAAAACAGAGGACGGCAGGTCAGTCAATCATAAGTTCACGCAGCTGAGTTTTTACTGGCCTCATTTAAATCTCACTATCTCAGTGAAATTACACACAAGGATCTCTGTGTTCGCTGACATTTTATAATTGTAGTCATCTAACAGAAACATATTGTTGGTAAATATTTTTAGGATGTTTTTATTTCACATATGACAGGTATCGCTGTGTATTTGGGAAAAGAATACATCATTTACATATTTTAAATAGGAGCAGATAATAACTTTATCTATTTATTTTATTTACATAGCACCTTTCTTAACATAGTTACAAAGTGCTTTACAGAAAATAAAAATCATATGCAGGCAAAACAAAGAAATGGCAAAAAAAAACCCAGCAAAATAAAAAGCAAATGCTGAACCAAATAGAGACATCACAGGGATAATAAAATACACCTGTTCAATAGGTTAAGTGATGTGCAGCATAGCAGCATGATGAAACCTGTGTGACTGAACTTGCACTTGAACAGTAAAGACATGTAAACTGTATCTCGTGGTTCAGCTCATCTTGTCAGTGCCAATCACAGTACAACAAATACAATATAAAGTTATTCTTTAAGCCCTCAAAGAGAAATTGTACCTCCACTGCACCTACACTCTGAAATCCATCCTTCTCCACCATTCTATCTCATGATTTATTATCTAAGGAAATTAACCTTGTGAAAAGTTAAAAGCAGCCTACATACAAAGGAAACAATGCACATTTAGTTGGTTAACAGTTGGTCCAAACTATGGTCCAGCCTCTCACTGGACAGATAACCAATCATACTTAAGGATAATGGGGTGCACTTGGCAGGGCTGATCAGATTTGAGGGGTGGACAGTCGCCCCCCTATGTCAGTTACTTAGTAAAACATTTAATCTTGCTACTGGCTTTTCAAGAGGAGCTCAGGTTCCCCGAGTTTTTATTGGCCTCATGGTTTACATCATATTTGAATAAAACTTGGACACACTTACAGTACAGCTCCTCTTGTCTGACCAGTAAATGTATTCAAATGGATTATCTCTCTAAAAAACTTGTTGGTAAAATGATTTTTACTAAAAATATATATCTCTATTTGTATATGTCAATGAAAGCATAAGATTTGTGGTTTATTCCACGTAGTTTTTCACACACAAGGATGTTGCTGTGGTATGTTGGTGCATAACAATAAACATAACACAACAGTATAAACATAAATAAAGTTGAAAGTCAAGAAACAGAAATAGAAAAACAGAAAATTAATATGAACAGAAGAAAATAAGTACAACATGGTTCTTCTTTAAATGAAGGAGCTGTGGGCCGCAGGTTGTGCAAGAATGTGCAAAATAAAGTGTAAAAGTTGAGACGATGAGGACGACTGCAGTCAGGAAGAAACTGTTCCTGTGGTCTGAGGTTTCGGTGCTGATGGACTGCTGCCTCCTGCTGGGTGGGAGTGTCTCTAAGAGTTTGTGTCCAAACCACAATGCACACCTGAGGAAGGTAGATTACAGCCAATCATCTTCTCATCAGAGCAAATGATCTGCAGGTGCTTTACCTTATACAGCAGCAGTCAGCAGCAGTTATATGAGCAGAATTTGTACAACAAAAAACAGTAAAAATCAACAGATATCATGTTTCATCAACACTGTAAATCACTCATTTTAGTGCATGAGACATATTCACCATGATGAGTCTGATAGTGGTGCTGAATATTATCTAAAGGTTCTGTGAACACACCAAGCACACTGACATCACACCTACCTGAGTGAAGAAATAAGAACTGGTCCATTTTTCTTTGAAAATCTGACACTGCACTTTTCTTTTTTGCATGTTGCATGAACAGTTTCCCACGATTGACAGTGTTGTGTGATGTAGCCTGTAGCCTGTGTGAGCACATGGGATCTATAATAATCATGTATCCAGTAGAGGAGCTGCTGTTGTCAGGACAGGGTGACCCCTAGTGGACAAAACAGGAATAGCAGTGGATTTTATTGAAATGTTGGAATTAATGACATTTTGTAAAGGTGACCCAGCTTCTAACCCACAGGCCATATGTTTGACACCTCTACTGTAAATGGTCATAATAGAATAAAATGAACTGTTTTATCAGGCTGTGACAGTAAAAATAAACTGAGATGAAGACGAGTCCTGACCATCAACTTTGTTACTGTTTTATGTTGTTTCTTGGACTGTTGATTTCACATTTAAAATCTCATGACTGAACACATTATTACAATTTCAATCAAAAAATCTTGTAAAAATCATAATCTTTTGACTAAACAGTCATTTAGGTGTAGTCGTATTTCAGTCATCTGAATTGTTTCAGTTTTAATCTAGTTTTGATCGACTAAACATCATAAGATTTCATTTGACTGAATCTACAGCAGATTTCGGTGACTACATTAATGTACAATGTGGAATAAAACATTATTTAAATGTGTCTCTACAATTTCCATGTTCATTACACTTTATACTCCTGGTAGAAGCATCTATTAATCTGATATCATTTACATTAAGTAAAATATATTTCTGCTCCTTTCTCCATCATATGTCTGACATTAATAACTCCAAACAGTGATAATGGGTACAATGATAGATAAAAATCTGATGTTTGTCACTAAAATAATAAAGCCAAACTACAATAATAAATATATGGGAGCATTAATAAAAAATAATTAAATCAGATATGTAAAAGTAACACAAAAGTTACTCTCCCTAGCAACAAATTACTCTAATATGCAGTAATTAGAAAAGTAATTTGATCAAGTAATGTGCCTGAGTGTAGCCTGCTTAATACGTCTGACCACCAGAGGGCAGCAGTGACTACTGTTCCTCTGTGTAAGTGACCAGTTGTGATGGATAAGCCCAGAGACTGCAACCTTTTCTTTGTCATCAGTATTGTACACAGTCATTCTCTCTGTGAGCAACATTGTGGATTTTGTGATATTCGGGTAAGAATTAATGTTTTTTTATCAAGATTTTTTTTCTTTCTTTTTTGCTGAGCATTCACTGTGTTCACAGCTGACTTACATAACCCACATGCTAAAACAGTTACTTATGTTCAATGGAACAATGTGTAAACTCCAGGTAAAAAGTGATTTAACACATACTGTATGTGACACATGAACATTCAGGAATACAGTCCACACACATACACATGAAGTGTTTTTGTCACTTTAAATTGTTCACTTTATTAAAATTAAATTATTCACTAAAGTTCTTTTATAAATTGAATAGTGCAGATTTTAAATCAGCAAATTACCTCTCATTGTCCTCAGTAGTGGGGTAGGTTGTAACAATGTGACTATTTATAATTGACATTAGCTCACATGAACTGTTTTATTTTGTAAATGTCCAAATGAGTCTTATTTGTAATAGATAAATGTGGGTATCAAAGTTTGAGAGATCTAGCATCAACACCCATTGAGCTATTGATGCTCAAATAAAAAGTGTTACCAACAGCCCAGGTCTCCCCTACTCATTTGATTCATTGGTAATAAAAAGCAGCAATGATCAATATTACATATAAATAATAATGTATCAAATGACAATGTTCAGGGAGTATGAACCTACAGAGAATTATCACTCAAATCTGCAGCTTTGCTCGAAGAGAACTTTTTTCTTAATTGATGTGAAATGCCTGTTACAGTAAATAATCGGACATTTTCCAGTAAACCATACATTTCAATCAGGAGAGACTGAGTAAGCTAAATTGTTTATTGCATGTGCATGAGATCATAGCAGAAGTCTTTGGCGGTTCCGGGGTCTAAACACTGGTGGTGGTGGTGATGGGATGATGATGATACAGAGGCTAGGTGGTGAAGAGACTCCGACTCTTGCTGCCTGGACCTGATGATGGCATGGGGAAGGGACGAGGTGATGGACTCTGGCTGCCTGGGTCTGAAGACTGGAGGAGAAGGGGTGGAGGAGGGTACTGTACGGCACTGATGGAGCATAGACAGCAGAGATTTAAAGTCTGACATTGGCGGTAATTGACTGGCAACGAGACCGTGGCAAGATCTGATTGGATAGCAGAGAGGAAAGTGAACGCCCACGACCAGCTGATTAGAGAGAAAAGGAGGAGAGGAAATTCTGAATGAACAGCGTAAAGAAGGATCCAGATTGAACTTACGCTGAGCTTCATTAGACATCTCTATTGTCTCTTCATGGTATCTGTGATCCACTCTAAGTATTCACAGACGTCCATGAAGAACATTGGCATAGGATGGCCAAAATCTTGAGAAATGACGCCATAGATCTTGTTTTTAAACAGCACTCCTCCACCAGAGTCTCCCTGTGACGGAGATGTTTATATTGTTTGTTTGCAGTGGTGGAAAGAGTACTGAAAATCTGTACTCAAGTACAAGTACTGTTACATTGCTAAAATTACAAGTAAATTACAAGTAAAAGTACTGGTGTTCGAAAAATACTTAAGTAAAAGTAAAAAGTATTCATCAAAAAAGTACTCAGAGTATTAGTTACTTTTAACAGATGATGTCAACATGACCTCTCCAGACTAGGGTTGGAAACTTTGTGTATTTTACTTTACCAATAATTAAAACGCTAACAACTAATCATAAATAATTGATAAGACACAAAACAAGTGTTTTTCCCTCATTTTGATTGGTTTTTTTTGTTTGTTTTCTCATTTTTAAGTTTTTATTTCCTTATTCAATAAATGTCTCTGCCAGACAAAATCTAGTTAGATGAGGTGCAGTTACTGCCACGAATACTGATTATATCATATACTTAATTATATACGTAATATATAGTTAACTTAATCTCCATAAGTACATTTCTAACTGGTTAAATTCTTAACCCAAAATCAACTGAAGATCAATCGTTGACATCCTTTTTTTGTTTTGTTTAGTTTTTCGTCCATATATCCTGGTTTTCATTGGTCAGTTTGTGATCAGATCACCTTATTGGCTACAGAAATGCAGATGAAAGGTTTGAATATCAATTAAAATTGTACTCAGTACTCAACCATGATTTTAAAAGTAACTAAGTAGATTACATGGATTAATGAGTACTTAAGTAAAAGTACAGACTAAAAGTACAAGTACCCCAAAATTACAGTAACTTGAGTATTTGTAATTAATTGCTTCCACCCCTGTTTGTTAGACTTTTGCAGCATTTATTGAAATACATATTTACTCTGTATGAAAGTGGTAAAACTCGTAGAAAAGATATGAGATTAGAAGCAACACCAACTTACTTGCATTGCCATTACTGATTCATTATCACCACAGAAGAGGTGTCCAGGGATGCCAAAGTCAGTGCCAGGGGGATCACAGTCTACAACCTCAGTGTTTACACATTGAAGAGTATAAGACCCTACATAACAATAGAAACACAACTTACATAAATTAACTTCACATAAAACGCAATGAGATTATTCAGACTTCTTCATACTTTTATGAAATCCATCCAAGCAACTTTGAAACATGTGTAAGAATCAAACAGCCTCTTCAAACTAAGTTATGAATCTGTTTTGTTTTTGTTTCAAAACATCTTGAAATACACTGAGTTGAGTTTGCAAAGAAGAAAATATATTTTCACAGAGGAATAAAAATGTATTTCACGTATATGCCAAAAATGTCACCAAACATACAAGAATAAATAAGAACATAGACTGTGATAAAAATTGTTATTATAAAAATAAGATTCAGCTTACATGCCGAGGTATCAAAATCTGTGAATCCATAACCAGCTATCTTAATCGTATCACCTCTGAAAAACAATAAACAGAAGAAAAAGAAATGTTTTTTAAATGCTTTTTGGAAAAAACAAAAAAAAAAACAAATAGAAAAGGTGCAATAAAGCTACTTTCACCACTAATGATTTTTCATTAAATGTACAATATATAATTTATGTGGCCAGGGGGCCTCTCTTACATTAAAACAAAATTGTAAAACATGTTGTAAAGTAGCATTGCATCATGGGAGTTGTTGTCCCTTGTTAAACAACAACGATTGCAGATGCAAATCAGTCTGACACGACTCAGGCAGAAGTCATGTTCATGTATTAAAGTTTTATTCATGTTTCATTTAGACACATCTGTCGACTGCCTTCTTCACTCTGACTCATCTTGTGTTTAAAGCAGTTCGCAAGGAAACACTTGAATAAATTACAAATTTCTCTGGGTTTGATAATTGTTGGAAACATCTGGAAAAATGTCAGAACACACATGACAAAACGTATAACATCCTGCATAGACATTTTAAAACATTTTATAGCTTTAAAAGAGATGCCACGTAAATTTCTAATTTTTAATTCCTCAAGAGTTTGAGAGCTTTCACACTTAATAAAGGAGTAAATCACCACTTACATTTTAGGACGATTTTTACAGTCATCAGTCGTTGGCAGTGCTACGGGTTTAATATCTTTAGATTTAACAGCTTCAGGCAGCTTCACCAGCATGATGTCATTCTCGTCCTTAAAGATCACAGGTCGGTCTATGATTACCATTGATTGATTTTTTTTCCCTGTACGTGGATGCAGACCTAATTCTGCAATCATGATGCTGCAAATAAGCAGAAGTTAAAGATGAACATCACTGAATTACTGTAAAATATATCTTATTATAATCGAGTATGTCAGTGATTCCTGAACAATAGCATCAGCAATGCTAACTACATTTTTGGAATTCTTTTTGATATGAAATCATTTCTGATTGTTGCTTTGGGACTTTCAGATTGAACTAATGAGCGAGAACTATATTTTTGCTAGTTTTTAAGTAAAACTGTCACTTCCTCACTCGCGCTTGCACTGTTCTGCAGTCAGAATCCAACGGTCACTGATCAGAGAGCCTCCACAGATACCGCCTCCAAGTAATTTCAATTTCACATGAAAATGACGATCATTATTTCCACAATCTTCACCGTGGAGGATTCTCTTGTACAGATCCATCGCTGTGCTCACTGTGACACCTGAAAAAGAAAATCCATCCAGCTGTTGTTGTGGAGAACAAATTATTGACTCTCTAGTTATCTGTATTGATAACTATATCAATTTATATTTTGAACGGTGCCAAAAGTTGTGTGAGCATTCCTGTGGAAGCCCAGTATTATATTTCTAACATATATTTCTTTATACTGATGTTTTTAAAACTCTTCACACAGTTCTCTTTACAAACATGAAGCTCAGCACAACAGTTTATTTCACACATGAAACAAATGCAAACAAAAACACACATCTCAGGAATTCAGACTAAACAATTTTAGTGCATTAAATGTCAAGGATTAAAAAGTAGAAAAATACTTTTGACAAGAATACTTTGTACTTGTAACTGAGTAAGATGTCAGTAATGTAACAGTACTGATTACTTACTAGTTACTCTCCACAGTCAACTCTAGTTGTTGGTGTTTCAGATAGAATCACCTCCACTTTTTTGAAAATGTCCCCATTGTGGGACTAATAAAAGAATATCGAGGACAAATGTTCAGCAGTCTTTCCACCACTGCTTGTACAGGATAACTACCAGTGCTGATCAACCCTGTCATCAACTTCTCATTGATATCACTCTTTGTGTCCTCTCTTACTGAATGTTTTTTCATGTCTGCATCATCCCTGACAACCGTCTGCTGATCTGTCCAAACAACCTCACTGTGTCCCAGAAGGACATCTGATCATGTGGCTGTTGGTCTTAAATGTTTCACCTCCATAAGGGAAAAAAAAATCCTCTGTGTGGCTGAAGACTGGAGAGTGTGGTTAAAGGAGAAGTGACTCCCTCCTGGGACGAGCTGTAAACTACTCTGACTGGAAGAGAAAACTTCTGTTTTCCACCTCACTCCCCCCTTTCCTCACCTGGCACAGTTCTTTCTTTCTTAAATAAAATCAAAATAACCCCTCAGTATTGTGTGTCCTAAGTGGGAGTTTATGCACTTACTGTTACACTGTACTGTGTGGGTTTCTTCTGCTCCTGTTTCATCCCACAGCCCAAAGACTTGCAGGTTAATTGACTCTATATTGCCCGTAGGTGTGAATGTGAGAGTTAACGTCTGTCTGTCTCTATGTATCAGCTCTTTAATTGTCTCCTGACCTGTCCAAGCTGTACCTCATCTCTCATCCACTGTCAGCTAATAACAGTATGTCTGATGGATTCAAAATGACCACTTTCACAAGACATATTAAAAAGCATATCAAATGTTTAAAGTAAGTCACACACATGCAAACAATAGTTGTGTACTCACCAGCCCACAGCAAAAGGAGAAGACGTGTCATGCCACCCATCTTCAGTAACTGTCCTCCTGGTGCAACAGTGGTGCCTTTTTAGATCTGTCCACGCTGTCCTGTCGTCCTGCAGGTCACCAATCACCTCATGAAGGTTTATCAACACAACCCCATTGGCTGCAAAGGTGTGCACTTTTTCTGTGCAAATTTCTGACCACTTATCAAGTGTTCCTGTCCTTGTCTCACAGAGAGTGACGATACCTAAAAAGAGGACATGAAAAAACACCTCAGCTGTATTTCATATTTTATTAAGAAGACGGATTAGACAAACGCAAAGTCAACATCACTGTGTATTCAAGTAGATGGACACATAAGTAAAAGTTAAAACTCACATATAAAACTAGTTATTAAAACAATTCAGGGGGCACCAGCGCACATGGATACTTTTACATCATGTAGGGCGTCTCACTGATGCAACGATTCATCTGGGTGAGCTGAAAATGTTTAAATGTGTGTGTGCTAAATTCGTTCTTATCACTCAAGGTGTCAAAGAAGATTAAACTGCTTAACTTCTGAGTGTCTCTGGTGTTTTCTGTCTTCAGCGCTCAGGCTATTTTCATAACTGAACGGTCACTTGATTAGATTAAACACAGTTTTTGATGAGTTTTTGTCTACAGTAAAATATTTCTTTATGCCGGCTTGGCTTATCAAAACAGATGTTCACGTAGCCTGAGTTTTTACTGGCCTCATACATATTTTAACTTAACTTAGCTGCAGTGAAAGTACTCAAATGTCACTTTAAATCTCACTATCTCAGTGAAATTACACACAAGGATCTCAAACAGTTGGTTCAAACAATGGTCCCGCCTCTCACTGGACAGATAACCAATCATACTCAAGGATAATGGGGTGCACTTTGTAGGGCTGATCAGATTTCCAGGGTGGACAGTCCCCCCCCAGCAGGAGCCCCTCTCTGGAAATACCCCTGATTCCACTGTGATAAGGAAATAAAACTGAAATAAAATTAACCAGATAAACTGGTGACTTGTCCAGGGTGTAACCCGCCTCTCGCCCAAAGTCAGCTGGGATAGGCTCCAGCGCCCCACGACCCTCACGAATAAGTGGTTACAGAAAATGGATGGATAAAATTAACCACACACAATTAACACCTCTTCACACACTCCTTGCACAGACCGAACTGGCTGACAAAACCTTTGATGAGATCATGACTGTGTGTGTAGAGAGGTTGGAGCGTGGAAGCTGTTCTCACAGCTCTCTGTGCCCACAGACGACACTGTGTAAAACAAAACATGAGGTTTTTGATAAGTTTATGTCAGTTACTTAGTAAAACATTTAATCTTGCTACTGGCTTTTCAAGAGGAGCTCAGGTTCCCCGAGTTTTTATCGGCCTCATGGTTTACATCATATTTGAATAAAACTTGGACACACTTACAGTACAGCTCCTCTTGTCTGAGCAGTAAATGTATTCAAATGTCAGTTTAAATCTCATGATCTTTGTGTTCACTGACATTTTATAATTTGTGGTCATCTGACAGAAAAGTAGTACAGTGTCATTGCATGTAATGGTTATACTGCTGCAAGCAACTATATGGAAGCAACAGGGATTATGGAATATGGATTATCTCTCTAAACAACTTGTCGGTAAAATGATATTCACTAAAAATATATATCTTTATTTGTATATGTCAGTGAAAGTATAAGATTTGTGGTTTATTCCAAGTAGGTTTTCACACACAAGGAATTTGCTGTGGTTTGTTGGTGCATAACAATAAACATAGCACAAGATTATAAACATAAATAGAGATGAAAGTCAAGAAACATAAATAGAAAAACAGAAAATTAATATGAACAGAAGAAAATAAGTACAACATGGTTCTTCTTTAAATGAAGGAGCTGTGGGCTGCAGGTTGTGCAAGAATGTGCAAAATAAAGTGTAAAAGTTGAGACGATGAGGACGACTGCAGTCAGGAAGAAACTGTTCCTGTGGTCTGAGGTTTCGGTGCTGATGGACTGCTGCCTCCTGCTGGGTGGGAGTGTCTCCAAGAGTTTGTGTCCAGGGTGGGAGGGGTCAACCACGATGCACACCTGAGGAAGGTAGATTACAGCCAATCATCTTCTCATCAGAGCAAATGATCTGCAGGTGCTTTACCTTATACAGCAGCAGTCAGCAGCAGTTATATGAGCAGAATTTGTACAACAAAAAACAGTAAAAATCAACAGATATCATGTTTCAACAACACTGTAAATCACTCATTTTAGTGCATGAGACATATTCACCATGATGAGTCTGATAGTGGTGCTGAATATTATCTAAAGGTTCTGTGAACACACCAAGACACTGACAGTGCTGGAGGAGCTGCTGTTGTCAGGACAGGGTGACCCCTAGTGGACAAAACAGGAATAACAGTGCATTTTATTGAAATGTTGGAATTAATGACATTTTGTAAAGGTGACCCAGCTTCTGACCCACAGGCCATATTTTTAACACCTCTACTGTAAATAGTCATAATAGAATAAAATGAACTGTTTTATCAGGCTGTGTCAGTAAAAATAAACTGAGATGAAGACAAGTCCTGACCATCAACTTTGTTACTGTTTTATGTTGTTACTTGGACTGTTAGTTTCACATTTAAAATCTCATGACTGTACAATGATAGATAAAAATCTGATGTTTGTCACTAAAATAATAAAGCCACACTACAATAATAAATATATGGGAGCATTAATAAAAAATAATTAAATCAGATATGTAAAAGTAACACAAAAGTTACTGTCCCCAGCAACAAATTACTCTAATATGCAGTAATTAGAAAAGTAATTTGATCAAGAAATGTGCCTGAGTGTAGCCTGCTTAATACGTCTGACCACCAGAGGGCAGCAGTGACTACTGTTCCTCTGTGTAAGTGACCAGTGATGGATAAGCCCAGAGACTGCAACCTTTTCTTTGTCATCAGTATTGTACACAGTCATTCTCTCTGTGAGCAACATTGTGGATTTTGTGATATTCGGGTAAGAATGAATGTTTTTTTTTATCAAGATTTTTTTTCTTTCTTTTTTGCTGAGCATTCACTGTGTTCACAGCTGACTTACATAACCCACATGCTAAAACAGTTACTTATGTTCAATGGAACAATGTGTAAACTCCAGGTAAAAAGTGATTTAACACATACTGTATGTGACACATGAACATTCAGGAATACAGTCCACACACATACACATAAAGTGTTTTTGTCACTTTAAATTGTTCACTTTATTAAAAACAGTTAATTGTTTATTAAAGTTCTTTCATAAATTGGATAGTGTGGATTTGACCAAATTACCTCTCATTGTTTTATCTTCACCTCAGTAGTGGGGTAGGTTGTAACAATGTAACTCTTTATATTTTACATTAGCTCAAATGAACTGTTTTTATTTTGTAAATGTCCAAATGAGTCTTATTTGTAACAGACAAATGTGGATACCAAAGTTTGAGAGATCTAGCATGAACAACCACTGAGCTACTGATGCTCAAATAAAAAAGTGTTACCAACAGCCCAGGTCTCCCCTACTCATTTGATTCACTGGCAGTGTAAATCAGCACTAATCAATATTACTGTACATATAAATAATAATGTATCAAATGACAACGTGAGAACAATGTGACAGTGTTCAGGGAGGAGCTGGTAGTTATGAACCTACAGAGAATTATCACTCAAATCTGCAGCTTTGCTCAAACATTCAGCAGCTAAAGAGACAATTCTCACCTCAGGAGTTGGTGGTGACACAGCAGAGCTAAAACTGGACTTTGATTTATCAGGAGGTCAGAAACACGACTCAAAGTGGATAATAAAGTTTCTCTGTAACTGCTGAATGTACAATACATGTTTTTACAGACTCAGTTTTTTTTATTCCTGTGTAGATATGTATGTATTATTTTCATGAGCAGTTTAGCAAAAAATCTGTGAACATTTGTGACTCAGACACTTCAAACTACAGTCAAGTTGTTGAATCAAATTTATTGTTTGTCTGAAGGGTTTTTTACAAATGACAGCTGAACATTTAAATCAATCAGATGTAAATGTATCAACTGCAAATTTAGAGAAACTCAATATTTTTCTTAAAGGGGACCTATTATGCTTTTTCATCGTTTCTGAGCTATAAATGTTGTTACAATGTTGTATACTCGTGTTAAACGATGCCACCGCGTCAAATAAACGAGGTTTGTGCATTTGGACGTGAGCCCCGCGGCCGTTTTGGACGGCTCTGAAACGCTCTGTTTTGCTGAGTTTTTTATAACAGAAGGTAACATTGACGTCAATCCGTGCCCGACTCGCTTATATGGTAATGTCCCGGCATAATGCTCTGAGGCTGCTGCAGGCTGCCTGGCTGTCGTCTCCCCCGCTCTGCTTCGGGAGTTGTATCGCTGGGCGCGGCTGCTCTCTACGACTTCACAGTGTTAGCAGTTAGCACCAGGCAGAAGTGGATAGAGTTGCTTTTTCACGGCCAGCAAAATAGAAACACCTCTGTGTTTGTCTGTCTAAGGCATTTCACACAGACTGTTTGTCAACATGAGCCAGTACGAAGCTGGATTAGCCGAAAACGAAACACATACACCGCAGAGATAAACAGGTTATGACAATAACAAGCTACGCCTACCATTCAGAC